>PVJX010025929.1:0-26392 GCA_004027295.1 Dolichotis patagonum | reverse complement strand
AGAGATAGACACACAGACAGAGAGACAGGGTCTCACTATCCAGTTCAGGATGATCTCCAACTCAGGATCTTCTTGGCTCAGCCTCCTGAGTGCTGGACTTACAGGTGTGCACAATAGAAAGGCTCAGAAAAAAGAATCCTAAGAGATGGAGGCCAGACTGGACTATATAGTGAGGCTGTCTCAAAACAACCAAAAAGAAAAACAAACAAAAAACACCAAAATCCCCAAAGCATAGTACTATATATAAAACATTTTAAAAACAACAATAAATAGGGTTGCAGATGGACCTCAGTGGTAGAGTGGATGCATGCACAACACCCTGGGTTCAATCCCCAATACTGCCAAAACAAAAAGGGAAGGAAGGAAAGAAAGAAAATGTCAATGGAAAAGTCCAAACTGCAGAAATTTACTAGTCAAACATTCCAAACGCTACATATAATAAGGTCATGCCATAAAGGCACTGGGGACCCCTGGTCCCATTTGAATGGAAAACAAACCACATTCAAGAAAAAGAACAGCTCAGTTAAGAAGCAGGAATTCTATTCCTAGAAACAATCTTTTTCCTGCTGAGAAATCAGCAGAATTCAAGTCAGTTCTACAGTTAACTGGAAGAGGTGGGAAAGTAGAGCTCTTTGTTTCAGCTCTGAAGTATGGGCACTGCCGTTACCATGGCTTTATTTGTGTTAAAAGTCACAGTCCCAGGTGGAGACTAGGATGACACACCTGTCACATGAAGAAGCAGGAGGAGGAAGAGCGCAGACGTAGATGTACATGGGTTCTACCTTTGCGTGTGACGACGACACTTTTTGCCGTTAGTCAGGTTGATGTTTCTGTCCCCCTGTGCTGTTCCCTTGCATTCAGACATCAAGAATGGACGTTCCTGTATTATTATGCCTCTGTCTAATTCTTCTGATGCAGAACACAAGAACCCATAGAGCTGATGACATCCCTTTCCCACTGCATGTGTACTGTATGCTTGATACTGTCCCACAGATCTCCAAGGCTCTGTTCATTTTCTTTTCCTTTTTAATTTTTTGTTCAATTTTTTATTCTGATACTTTTCTATTCTATCTTTTAAGTGCTTTGATTCTGCAAATCTGCTGCTGAATCCCTATGGTGAATTTTTAGTTTTCATTATTGCATTTGGTTCTCTATGCTTCATTGAGATTTACTGAGTTCCTGTCAGTTGTTTTTCCTTTTTCTAAGTATTTATAAGTACACATTTGAATTCATGCAGTTTACAGTCATCTTGGCGAGTGGTTACATGTACATTTCCTGTCACATTTTTGAAAAAAATATTAGTTTCCCTTATTCTTTCAACATGTTTAAAATAGCTGTTTTAAAACCTTTCTTTGCCAAGTTCAGCACCTACACTCACTCACACAGGTTCTACTATTTCCTCTGAATATGACTCATTCTTTGTTTTTTGTTCCATAATTTTTTGTTAAAAACTGGCTATCTTAGAAAATACTAGGTCACTGTAGTGACTTTGGATTATAATTCCCCATAGATTGTGTTTGTTTGTTTGTTTGTTTTTTGGCAAATTGGCCAGATCAGATATACCAGCCCACTGCCTGGCAAGTGTGAGGCCCTGAGTTCGGTTCCCAATATTAAAAAAAAAAAAAAAAAAAAAAGGAAAGAAAAGTGGGATGTCAACCAGATCTCTTAAAAGTCTGTTCTCTCCTAGTATATGGCCACTTGATGTCACTAAAAAGTTTCTTTCTTTTCCTTTCAAAATCTTGTTGTTGTACCTCACTCGGTCAGGTTGTCCCCATGTCTACACAACCAATGACTGTTTATACCTCGAGGCTTTCAATCTCAGTTTATGGAGCTGTGCAGGAAATAAGGTCAAGTTCAGGCAGTTTTCAGGTCTCCCAACTTTTACTTTCTGATGGAGCCCTTTTGCATCTCTTCCACACCCCACATGCAGCTTCTCATCAACCAGGGACACGTGACGGCCTAAGAACTCTCCAACATCATCTGCATGTGTGCAGAGGCTTCTAGGTCAGCCAGAGGTAAGCGGGCAGCTTTTCAAATTCATCTATTGCTGTCTCGTTTCCAGAGATTCTGTTTTTGGCTAGTCTGCCAATCTAGTGTTGCTTGACCTACTTGGGATTGCACTCTCCGGCTACCACAACAGCTAGCCTTCCTTTCTGACTCACCACTGAGATTATTACCTTTACTACAATACCTGGTCAAGAGTGCTTCACTTTCTGTTCCAAGTCCAGTGAGCTCACTGGAGCAGCCAAGCCACCAGTTTTCACGGCCTGCCCCAAACCAACAGAGGAAACAGGAAGGAGAAGTGGGAACTTCAGGAAGAATTAAAAAGATTCCCGTTGTTTCTCCCTGAAGTTCAGCAACTTTATTTCTAGAACCATGAAATGGTTATTTTTGACAACTGTGTCTTATATTACTGTTGATTTCTGAGGGGGGATTTGTTGACTTCTCCACTCTTAACTGCTAGAGTCCTAATTTTGGGCTCTCCTACTTTTAAATCTCAGTTTCAGCTTCAAGGATATCACACACGATGACACTGTAAGTCATCATAGGACACTATGTCAACTGTGAGATCAGAAACAAAAATTAACATTTTCCACATTCTTCACATCCATTCTTCAAAAACTATTGTAACATATAGTTCCAGGTTTTTAGAAAGTAAAACATAACTTTTTAAAGATTATACAAACCTGCCTGGTCTAAAAATAATAATAATAGTAATTCGTTTCCTTCGAACCTTATCTAATTACCAGGAGCAGGTTTCACTGATTCATTTCTCCCCTCCCCTCTCCATACTGGAGATGAAATCAGGGCCTCCAGCCTGCTAGACAAACATTCTGCCACTGAGCTGTAGTCTCAGTCCTTCCTATCTGTCTGTCTATCTATCGTCCTACCTACCTGCCCGCTCACCTATTTTGTGCCAGAGGCTCACAAAATTGCCCAGGCTGGCCTCCTTCTTCAGCCTTCAGAGCCAACTAGGCTTACAGGTTGCACACTGTATACAGCTCACTGCTTTTGTTTTTGTTTTGTTTTTTGAGACAAGGGTCTCACTATGCAGTTCAGGCTGGCCTTGAACTCACTTTGTACACCAGGCTGGCTTCACACTTGCAATGATCCTTCTGCCTCAGTCTCCCGAGTGCTGAGATTACAGGCGTGTGCCACCACACCTGGCTACCTCAATTCTTAAACAGAAGAGAACTGCTTGGCTATTTTTTGTTTTTCTTTCTTGTAAGTCACAGATTTTCTCTATTGGCTCGCACCTGAAATCACTCCTAAGCTACTGAATGCTGGTTACCAGAGCAAGCTGTCCTGATAGACTTCTATATTTATTTGTACAAATATCAAACCTGAGATTGATTTTTCCCTACTATAAAAAACTATGTGCTTTCTCTCAACATGACATAGTTTCTTTTTGTTACAGAAACAGCTCAGGTGGGTGTAGTGATACCTGTAATCCCAGTTCTTGGGAAACTGAGGCAGGAGGTTACCATGAGTTCAAGGCCAGCCTGGGCTAGATACTGAGACTCTGACTCAACAAACAAACAAACTCATACTACTGTATATCTTAACCTATTAAAAAAGTGCAAAATACCACCCAACTGCCTCTTGTCATTCAGCAAACAAATGCTATTGTTAGTCTTCTCATTTTTTGATAAGGACCCAACCCATGAAAAAAGCTAAATATGTTATCAATAAAAAAGCAAAGTTCAAGAATTTCTCACTCTTAGCTCTATGGTTATAAGCATCAATAACAAAACTAAAAGCATCAATATTGTTGCTATGCTGGCACTGTAAGTTTGTGACAAAGCATTCATTGCACATAACCAACCCTAAATTAATTGCAATATTACTTATGGAACTTTTCTTTCACTATGAGTGATTAATCCCAAGGCCTAGCTAGCACACATCTACAACTGAGATATATCGCCAATCTCCAGCACTTTCTTTTTTTCTTTTTGCAGTACCGGGGATCGAACTCACGACCTCACGCTTGTCAGGCAGGCACTTATGCCACTGAGCTAAATCCCCAACCCCTCTAGCACTTTCATTTTGAGACAGGGTCTGGCTAAGTGTTGAGACTGAACTTGTAATCCTATTGCCTCAGCCTCAGAATAGCAGTGGTCAGAAACAGATGTCACTGTGCCTGGCTTCCTAAAATGTTTTTTTTCTGATCACAAAGGTCTTCAGTAACTTCTCAAAGTATTATACATTAAGTTGGAGCAAAAATCATGGCAAGCTCCATTTCTCTAATTCTTCCTTTAGTGATCCAATAAGATACGCACGTGCAAAACGGAAGAGTAAGAACTAAACTAAGGACTCAGAAACAAACAGATCCAACCTGGCTAAGCAAGCTCAGGCTACCTGCTGCAAAGTAACTAAATACATCACAGCTCTTCTCTCGCAGCATTAACGCCACAAGACCTTCCCGGCATGAATAAGACCAACAACACCACAGCCCCAGTAGTGCTCTATCAGATATGGATGCTTCCCACCACAGGAAGGTGAAAATGCCAAAGATCATGTCTCTTCCAGACTGAAAGAAGGTTTAAATAACCCAGTCTCTTGAAGCCAGCAGTCCATTACAAGCAAAGCTGACAGATAAGGTGGGATTGATTACAAGAAGGTAATCTAATTGCAAGACTCCTGACAACACTATAATACTCTTTGGGAGGGAAATCACTCTTTTTGTTTGGTGGTTTCATTAATAGCACTAACTGACTGTAGCTTTAAAAGCTGCATCAGAGAAAAACAGCCTCTTTTACTATCCCTCCTGGATAGACTAATCTGACCTATCTGTAAATAATGGAAGTGCTATCTATTCAAGCTAGACAGCTGGAGTCGATGCAGGCTGAACTTGAGCTTGTGACTCATTTCATTTCCTCAGTGATGGCATGCCAGATACAAACATCACTAATGGATTTGGGTTTTCTCCAGTGAATGTAAGTAACGTGTAAGGGGACAGAATGTAAACACCCGGACATGATCCCCTAGGGCTGCTCACAAGGGAGACATGTAAGATGGCAATCTGTCTCAATCTTCCTTACTCTGTTTCTCGGGAGTCGTGTTCCCCTTTGATTTAAACTAACAACTCTGAATTAGTGGAAGCATCAGGTTTACCCAGACAGTAATTATTGCCTTCCTTTTTAAAAATAAGATGATTCTTTTTAACAAAGCAACACATTACTCCAAGGTAATAGGAAAGTAATGTGCACGCACGTGCGCGCGCACACACACACACACACACACACACACACACAGCTAACCCTCATAATTCTGCATCCTTGGATTCCAACAACTATCATCAGAAGTATTCAGAAAAGTTAGGTGTGGTGGCACATGTCTATAATCTCTGCACTGCAGAAGGCTGAGGCAGGAGAATTGCAAGTTTGAACCCAGCCTGGGAAACTTAGCCAGATCCTGTCTTTAAAAAAAAAAAAAAAAGACGGGATGTAGCTCAGTGGGAAGAATCTAGGTTCAATCCTCAGTACCACCAATATATAATAAAATAAAGTTGGGAATAAAATGGTTTCTGTAACCAAATGTGTATAGCTCCTTTTTCCTTGTCATTTCCCAAACAATAAAGCACTTTACTATATTTAATCTTTATGTAGCACTTACATGGTATTAGGTATCATAAGTCACCTAGAGTATACACAGGTTACATGCAAATACTATGCTGTTTCATATGAGGTGTTGGAACATGCATGAATTTGGTATCTGAGTGTGGTCCTGGAAACATTTTCATCCAGGGATAATGAGGGACCACCCTGTGTGTGTGTGTGTGTGTGTGTGTGCGCGCGTGTGTGTAATCCATTTAGTATTAATATAAATACATAAAAATATTGCATTAAACATCGAATAATGTGAATAAACAGACAATAAAATATATAACATATAAAATATAAAAGGTGAATATATTCTTTATAGGACTGTAATGTAAGAATCTGGAAACAATCCAAAGTTCATAAATAAGTAGCTAAGTCACAGTAGATTCATTTGAATCATTTGACATTATGAAGCTGTTGAAAGAAAATTCAAAGTTTTTTATGTGGACATGTGGAAAACTAATTGTTGAATAAAAAAAAGTTGAAGTGAAGAAAAACATCCATAGTTTACTAACATTATTTTTTCCTTTTTTTTTTTTCTTTTATCAGTACTTGGGATCGAACTCATGACCACACACTTGCAAGGTAGGTGTTTATGCCACTAAGCTAAATCTCCAGCCCCTAACATTATTTTTTTAAACAGTGACATTGAGACAATGTATATAATCTTTATATTTATATTTGCTCATACATGCATAAAAGTAACTGGAAAGAGGGCTGGGGATTTAGCTTAGTGGCATATGCGCTTGCCTGGCAAGCATGAGGTCATGAGTTCCATGCCCAGTACAAAAAACCAAAAAACTGGAAAGATACACAAGAAACTAATAAAGTACTGTATTGATATGGGGGGGGGGACAAAACTGAGAAATGAGTTGACGGGGAACTAAGATGAAGCTATGAATCACTGGGGATCTTTTGATATCTTTATTTGAGCCATGGAGATACACGGTCTATTCAGCCATGCACAGTAGCCGCAGAGCACGGTAGCTCCTAAGCCAGGGAACCCTCTGGTCAGTCAGGTGGCTCCTTCCCTCTGTGCTAATGTGCACCCAAGAACTTCTCCAAACCCTTTCTATCAGAATGCTCTCAATCTTTAGGAAAAAGTTCTCTTTTCCTTTTTTGTGGGACTGGGGATTAAAGGTATGGGAGCTCTACCACTGAGCTACAACCACAGGCCTTTCTGATCACTATTGTAAAACACAGTATCAGGGCTGGGAGTAGAATGAGGTGAGCTGGTCTGTGCACAAACTCAAGAGTCAGTGCCTTCTTGTAAGCTGCATCCAGAGTCTCTGCTGGACTTGCCCTGGTCTCCGTCCAGAAAGATTTTGGGTGGTCCATGGCCTGGCAGAATCAGCACAGCCTAGGGACTCATTAGAAATACAGAATCTTGCCCAACTCCAGTCCTACTGAATCAAATCCTGCACTGTAGTAAGACTTTTAGGTTATTCCTATCCACATTAACGTGAATGCGACATTTCTAAAACAGGAAAGATGGAATGACAGCTCTCTACTGGAGCCCAAAGAACAGTCCCACAATAGCCAATGTTCTGTCACTCTTCATCAGTGGGTAGACAATGTATTAACGGACGCCAATAACCTGTGGTAGCACAAATGAGAAGGCTGGAAGAAGTCGCAAGCCATCTTGACAGATAGATGGTACACTGAACAGAAGTTTTACATTTAGGCCAAAATTTTCAAAATCAAAGGTATAAAATGGGCCAGGCATGGTGATGCACACCTGTAATCCCAGCTGGGGAAGCGGAGGCAAAAGGATCACTGCAAGTTCAAGACCAGCCTGGGGTACATAGTGAGTTCAAGGCCAGCCTGCACTACAAAGTAAGACCCTGTCTCTCTCAAACAAATAAACAAAAATTAAAAAACAACCTTATAAAGGTATAAGATATGTGATGGTTTCCTTGACAGTAAAACATGAAAAATCTTGGGAAAAGATTCAAGTATGTCACGGTTATAGTCCTTGGAGCATAAGACTATTAATTTTGGACATAAACATGGGTCTTACCTTTACTCTATCTTTTTTTTTTTTTTTAAATTTTTTGGTGGTTCTGAGAATTAAACCCAGGGCCTCAGGCATGCTAGGCAAGTGGTCTTCCCTAGCTATACTCTCAGCCCTATTTGTGGGGGGATGAGGTGGAGGGGTACCAGGGACTGAACTTACGACCTTGCACTCACCAGGCAGGTGCTTGTGTCGCTGAGCTAAATCCCTGGCCCTATTTTTTAGAGTATTTTTATTGAATAGCTATTAATTTTAATTTCATGAGTTTTGTTATATTTAACAATGAGTTCTTAATGGAAAACAATCACAAAAAGTATTGAGTTTTTAGTATTTATTGAGTGTTATATAAGCATAAAAATCTTCAACATCAACTGGTTTTTGGTGTACAAAGTCTAAAAAAGAACATCAAAAATAAAATACCATTAAGAACTACAATGAAAATATCAATAGCATGCCATGAAGACAAAAATCTTTACTTCAATTATCACAGTCTGCACAATGACAACAGCATGTTCCATACACACACGTCACTTATACTGACAGCACATCTGCTGTTTTCCTGGCCTTTTTGTAGGACATACTTGACATCACAGTGGTTGTGCTATTTTATCAGGAGATTCTTATTATGTTATACAATATGTAGGTACCAGGAATAAAAATATCAAAAAATAAATTATTAAATTCTTACTATGTATTGTGCTTTTATTAGTTTATTTACGTATTTATTTTTTGATACTGGGGATCGAACTCACAACCTCGAGCTTGCCAGGCAGGCACTTACACCACTGAGCTAAATCCTCAGTTCTATTTATTTATTTTTTGATACCAGGAATTGAACTCAGGACCTTGTGTTTGCTCAGCAGGTGCTTAAGCTGCTAAGTTATATTGCCTGCCCGTGTATTGTGCTTTTAGAATAGACATCAACACTTCACATCAGCTGTGTACTTCCTTACAAAACCTAAAGGTAGTATCAGAAATAAATTGCTATATGAATTACAATGAAAATAGCAATAGAACCCTACTATAAAAATAAGCTTTCTTCAACTGTCACACCATAGGCAGTCTTCACACGTAACAACTGCATGTTCCATGCACACGTCTTGCTTACACTAACAGCAACGTGTGCTTAGTTTTCCTTTCCATGTGGCAGTCTTGTCACCTCTGTTCTCTTCCTGTTTCGTCAGGAGCTTCCTACTATACTGTACAATAAGCACTTAGCAGGGAAATAAGATGTCAATAAAATACAATTATCAAATATGTAAAGAGTGCTTTGAATAATCAACATTTTCACATCAGCAGTTTACCTGCTTACAAAACCTAAAAGGTAACATCAAAAATAAAAACCTTTGAGAACTACAGTGTAAACACAAACTACAGTCTACCATAGAAATAAGCTTTGTTTCAACTGTCACACTCAAAGTAAGCCTTCACACATGACAAATGCATGTTCCGTACACAAAGTGTGTTTTATTTTCTGGTACTTTCTCAGAGCACAGCTGATATCATTTTTGCTTCCCTGCTGTTGTAGTAGATGAAGATGTTGTGCCTGCTTGTTCACCTGTCAGCACACCAGGGTGCATCATAATTTTTCTGTGTAGTTGCCTGGGCAGAAACATTTTGTTTTTCTCTGCTGTAAATGATCTCTTATGAGTTACAGTCTCAATCCTCTAAGAAATTTCTCCATGACATTTTGCATGTGTTACTTCCTTTGTAAACTATCAAATTATTTATGTCACGCATGTTTAGGACTGAGTAAAACACAACCACTGGCTAATGCTTTGTGTTTCAAGTAACATCATAGTCGCTGCATAACTTGTCAACAACATCTACTCCATGTTTGGTTTTGTTGTTGAAAGTTTCCATCTCAGGCTTCTGCTTTGTCAAAGTTTCCTTATGAATATTTCCATCATGGTGAAATGTTGCCATTATCAGTACCATTTTGCCTTTCTTTGCCATATGCAAGGTTGATGTTACATCTTTCTGAAATTCAAATACAATTCTCTGTTTTGAAATTGCACCATTTCATTTGGAATTTCTGCTTAGTTCCTGTGTATAGTTCCTGTGCTGGTCAACTTGTGTTCTGTTAGCAAATGTAACATCAATTGGAAACTAGTAAGCCAACTGTCCAATGTCACATTCCAAATAACTTGAGAGATACAAGTAACAAGTCTGTTCACAACATCGGTTTATTACTATATGAAGAAGGACCTGGTGGCTGAGTTCCAGGATAAATGTCTAAAATGAAAGCATAATAACTTTTCACATCTACAAAGGCATAAATTTTTATGCCATATTTTGATCCATTGCTTTGTTTTTTCTTTTTGTTTTTTTTGGTACCGGGAATCAAACTGACAACTTCATGCTTGCCAGGAAGGCGCTTATGCCGCTGAGCTAAATCTCTGGCCCTTGACCCATTGCTCTTCCGTAAGTCTTTTACATTCCTGTGATGACCATAAGAAATCTGTGCTAAGTACAGCAGATCTATGAATGCTCTCAGTTCAGCTAGAGAGATATCATAATACATTTTTAAATATAGCTATTGGTGCATATAGAATATATTACTTGCATTTCAGCCTTTGTGTATTTCACAGCATCTTGGAACATTTCCTTTGTTACAATTTCCAACACTGGGCCGGGGATTTAGCTCAGTGGCTTAAGTGCCTGCCTGGCAAGCGTGAGGGATGAGTTCAATCCCCGGTACCAAAAAAAAAAAAAAAACAATTTCCAACACTGAATGGCAATGCTGGCAATCTATCCAACACATTTTATTCCTGCCAAGACCTTCAGTTTATTAGATCTAGTTCTAACACTGGATTATTGCATTTGGTCATACTGCGTGGCCATTTTGCAACACTGACTAACCAAATATATATTCACATTGCTGTTTTCTCCGTCATCTGAATAAAAGAGGTCTGCATTTCCTGTACCTGTTTCAGTTGATTCTTGCTCCACTTGACTGTCATAGGACTTTTGCCTCAGATGGACAACATCAAAGTTTTCGTCATCATATCATCATTATCCACCACACCACTCTTCTGTTATAACAGCATGCATTTTATCATAGTGGATCATCTTCATCATCCATGCACGGGTAGTCTGATGATTCACTTCTGATCTCCTCCCAAACTTGCAAATCAGGCTTTTCATGTGCCATGGTACTGAACTGGGCTACTTCTACCAGAAAAATCAAAAGAAACTTCTTGTTTTTTTTTTTTTAACCAAATCTTGGAGTGGTGTGGGCCTACTAAACCTCCATGATGCACAGGGAAACATACACAAAAACTGTTCCACCGAGCATAAGGGTGAGTGCAATTTTTGTTTTGCCACTCTTGAACCTGTGCACACTAAGTGGATAGACACATAGATTGCGTCCTGTATCCCTCAATGAAAGATAGAGATACAGCTAGCTATTATAACGCGAAAATATAAATTTACAGTAGAAAAGCAAGGGACAGGTCTGCTGGACCCAGGCTTATGCTCTGAGGGTTAATTTTTTTTTTTTGCCTTAACACCTCTTGTTATCTTCAAAACAGCTGTCCATAACATCAGCTATATTAAAATCAAACCAAATAAAACAGAAGAAAACCAATCAAAACAAAACAGTGAAAGTGACACAGGATTTCAAAACAAGATAACAGGAAATCAACAATGCCTACCATAATGTTGAGGGTTAATATAATAGCATTTGAATCAGCAAAATGAAATAAAGGTATTGCAACAAATGAGTACGTGGCTCAAAAACAAAAAAGAAAGAAAAAAACCTCTACCTCATATCTCATATCAAAATAAATTTTGGATGAATCAAAGATTTAAACATACACAAAAACAAATTCATGAAGCACAGTGGTGCATGCCTGTAGTCCCAGCACTTGAGAGGTGATACAGGAAGATCACTGAGTTCGCGACCAGCCTGGCTACATAGTGAGTTCACGGCCAGCCTGAACATATAGAGACCCTGTCTCAAAAAACAAAAACCCCCCCAAAACAAATCCGTTTAACTTCTAGAAAATGAATATACTTTTAAAATAGCTTTAAAGAGGACAAGGCCTAAGTATGAATAAAATCCAGAGATCATTTTTTTAAATGATAAATTTTACTACACTTTAAAGAAAATATTTCAGAGGTGGGGAAAGGGAGAAAGAGACAAGGAAAAAAAAAGGGAAAGAAGGGTACCCCTGAAGCAAGGCCAGCAGATTGCTCTAGCTGCTGGTTTCAAACAGGAGCCTAAAGAGAATTCTTTCTGTGGTCTGTTGGCCATTTCAGAACTTAGGAAATGGAATAGTCAATTCATCAGAAAGAAATAGCAGGTGAGTGTGGCAGACTTTTGGAGGCCTGCAGGAGACAGACCCTGGCACGTTGGGACCTGCACTGTGCAGTTGACTCGGAGTGCCAGAAGAACAAGGAGCTCCTCCCCTCTCGGGGGGGGGGGGTAGCTGTGAGTGTGGCAGACTTTCGGCTGCCCGAAAGAGAGGGATCCTGGCACCCTGGGACCTGCACCATGCAGTTGACTCGGGGTGCCCGGAGAACAAGGAACTCCTCCCCTGTCTGGTGGGCAGCTGTGAGCCTGCCGGTGCGCAGGCTGAGAATCAAACATCTCATGTTGCCTGTCCTGTCCCCCATCCCGTGTGTCCCTCCCCCTTAGCAAGTGGGAGCCAGTTAACTACACATCTTGTTAAAAGATTGGCTATGTTATTTAGTATGAGCTCCCCGTATGCAAAGATGAGGACAACCATTTGGAAGAAAACAAGAGACAATATGACAGATAGTGAAGATCTCTGGTTGTCTAGCTTTGAAATTTTTGCTTTCTCATATCCCGTTCTGTTCTGTTTTGTTGTGTTTAATTTTACCCCCTTTTAAAATAAAATTTTTTTAAAAAGGGAAAAAAGGAAACAAAGCTTTCGTAAATAAGGAGGTGAAGAAGGGCTGAAGGGAAGGGAAAGGAATGGAAAATAAAGAAGATATGTCACATACAGGCACAAATTCCCTATGATGGATAGTATCATTACATATATCTAAAATTAAAATTACAAAAATTTAAATTCAAAAATCCCACAAATAAATAATAATTAAAAAAGAAAACAATTTTGCATGATACATACCACTGTAAACAGAGCCTGAAGACAAATAAGAAACTGGGGGACAAATGTAACTCACATCTCTCTCTCTATATATATATATTTGGTACTGAGGATTGCTCTTATGACCTTACACATGCTTGTGCTACTGAGCTAAATCCCCGGCCCCACTAGTGCTATTTTCAAAAGTCCCCAAGGTCAGGAAGAAAAAATCCCCACATACCAAGCTCAACCCTTGGGAAGCCCAACAAGCACTGTCTTCAAAAGGCTGAAGGACATTCTGCAAGAGTGGAAAGGAGTCGTTTGTTGCTACAAATGGTTGAATCATTGATGGTAGAAACTCTTGAGTTAAATTTCAGCTGAACACACAGAACTAAGAACTAGGTCAGTCCATAAATGGAATGGTCTCCTTAAAAAGTACAGAATTCTTGCTCCATGTAAGCATTCAGGCCAAGCCCAGGTGACGGACTTCTAGGCAGTTTCTGGAAGGGAGGTCTACACCTGAGAGGAAACAACTACAAGATCACTGAGGTTGCTTCAAACTCTAAATGCAATTCTAGCCCAAAGATTGTATCAACTTTGGAAGAGTTAGGAAAATAAAACCAAGTAATGATAGGTTTTTATGCTTCCTAAACGCAGGAAACCATGCTGTCCATCACTCTTAACTTTTTATTTTAAGTACAGTGTCCTCTGGAGAAGAAAAAAGGAAGGTAAGAATGATTTACTGAATCGAGACTGTTACACTCGAGAGCATTTTGGCCATCCTTGTTTCATTCACATTCCCTGCCGAAGCCCCTCAGCCACTAAAAGCAGAAGTGTAGTTATTAAAGACCATGAATCAGGTTTGAGGATTAAAAATGTATGAGATCTCAGTATGCTTCTTTGATGTAAGGCCGCATGACCCATGAGAGAAACTTTCATGTTTATGTCACTTTCACTACTGTCCAAGACAAGTTAAAAAGCACAGAAAAATAAATAGCACAAGAATCCAACTTATAAACAGATGTGCTCCAGAAGCTAGAGTGTGAGGCAGTGTTTGAACCCAGAGAGCAGAGAGAGCAGGGGGAGCAGGCTGGTCCCCTGCTGCCAGGGGGCACACTTTGCCTGTCACGGGTCGAGGAGCTCAGCATCAGCGTGTTTTCTGAGAAAAGACCCCTGAACTGTACTAGTCATTCAGAAAGTACAATAAAACTTGAAAAATTATTTTATTTACTTTGAACCCAAAAGCTTAAGACAAAGCAACCTGAGCTAGAGAAGGCAGCGGAGATTAAAGACGCTGGGGAACGCCTTACAAATCTCAAATGCTTTAGACCAGGGATGGAGAACCTTTCAGAGCTTCCGCAAACAGCCCGCCACGGCACACGTGCCATAGGTTCACCGCCACTGCTCTGGAGGCTGGTAACACTGAGTCTTTAGTTTCTCTTTAAAATACGGTGCTTCCACTAGGTGTGGTGGCACACGCCTGCAATCCCTACGCTCGGGAAGCTTAGCGGAAGCTTAGGGATTATGGTGAGTTAGAGGCTGGACTACATAGTGAGTTCAGGACTAGTTTGAATATACAGTGGGAATCCGTTTCAAAAAGAAAAACAAACAAACAAAAAAGACCTGCTGCTTCCTCCCTCCCAGCTATGGACATGGAAATTGATACTGTTTAGCTGTGACTGGGGAGAGGTTTTAGATCAACAGTATAATGAGAAGAATGACTGTGGAGACAAAATAAGGAGCTTTTGAGGTAAGAGGAAGGAAGAAGCTACCTAGCATGTAAGAGAGACTAAAGAGTGAGTAAAGGCCAGGGAGGGAAGTGACCCTTCAAGGTGAAGGCAAGAAGACAGTAACACCATGACCTAGATTCCCGTGGATGGTGCAGCAGGGGGCACCACCCACCAGGGCCTTGGCTGGTACCAGGGTTTGCGGAGAAGCATTCCACTGGACTTACTTCCATATTTACAAGGTAAGTCCAAATTGGAAATATAAAACTAAACTACAAGCCATTAAAAATGTTTCTACATCCAGGTTAACAGAAAAAAAAAATTACCCAAATAAACCAACGCACAGACACAATCAATTATCTGCTCTCTCTCCCTACATTTGCTCATCTACTTTAGCAATGGCAATGATAAATACTGTGTCATTTGGTATCCAGAAATAAGCAAGAGCAGAGAACGAAAGCTGAATAAACCGCATTGTGGCATTTCTGCTGCTGAAACTCAGGCCTGCTAGGAGGGTCCTGGGCATCAGCACAGTGTGGCTGTGTTCCCCAAGCACTGGGATTTCAGGATAAGGTGGAGAGAACTTTGGAGCAATGACAATCTGATATACACTTCAGGAATAAATTTTTATTTTTTTGTACTGGGAATCGAACTCACAACCTTGTGCATGCCACACAGGCACTTGTGCCACTGAGCTAAATCCTTGGCCCCAGGAATAAATACTTTTATGGATATGTTAAAAGCAATTTTTATATTTCTGAGAAATAAGCATAAATGCAGGATATACATCTGGATCTGAAAAAGAAGTTAAGGATCTTGCTCAGTTTCACACTTGATCAGGACAGGTATCTGTCTCCCTTGTTAGTCCAGTTTTTTCCATTAAACATTTTTTACAAATCATTAAATTTGTGGGTTTTTTAAAAGACAGCTTCATTTATATGTGCCACTTAACGAAAAGCTCTACTGAATCTTGAGATTACACAGGCAGAACATAGAAGCTAACCGCTCCTTCAGAAGCCACTTTGTGTGCCCCTCTGGTGTAGACTTGCTGAAAAAATTCTTTCCGTGACATCTCCTGACCTATGCTACCTTATAAACCACGAGCATTATGGGCAGCTCGGTGACCACCATCAGGTGAGCAAGATCCTGACCCCTCAGCATCAGGTGACCATTCCTCCAGTGGCCGCAAGTGAAGCCAAGGAGTGGGAGGCGGGGAAGGCTAAGAGACATGGGAAAGAAAGAGAAAGAAGAGCAGAAGAATGACTAGGAAGGGAGAAAAGCTGACTGAGGACACCACGGGGCATCTCTCACTGTCATTAAGTGACAAAAGCTGCTAGCTGCTTTCAACCACCCACCCGCTTAGGAGGTGTGTATTCACTTATGTAGTTTCAGTAACAGTGACCTGAAAACTTACTTAACATAACCAAACCAGTAAAAGGAACTACTGTTAGAAATGCTGCTGTTAGCATAGACACGTTCAGCTGGCCCCAAGTAGACAATGCTTCCGGAAGCTAGGGAGATGCACCCGCATGTTCCCAGAGTGCCAGCTGTTTCAGGGGGTGTCTTCCTTAGTTATTTCACATATTCATCACAAAACACCAATATGATATGTGTAGTTATCTCCATCCTACAATCAAAAGATGCTCCCAGCGTAGATAAGTAATCGTGTCTCAAGGTTTCAAAAGTGACCGAGCCAGATTCAACACAAAACTCTTAAACGACAGCTGTCTTCTCACTGAAAACAAGCAGCAACTTCTCCATTCAGCAGCATATGGGTCACTTAGGACTCCCTTTGCTGCAGGGACACTGCCTCTGAAGCCCATTCTTGTACTTAAAAATATAGGCACTAGCTGCTGCCACCTGCTAGAGCAGTGACAGCCATGAATGACCATGAATGAGGCAGACCCAATGCTCTACACTCTACAAAGCTGGATTCAAAACTGGTGAGAGGGCGCAATACAACGAATGAATCCAATACACAAATAACAATATCAGCAAGTACTAAGGACTCCGTAAAACCAAGACTCAGACCAACACGAAGGGTTAGAGAAGGCTACAGGGAATATGTGTGAAACATCAATGCTGAGAACGGCAAAACAGAGCCAGCCAGGAAAACTGCTAGAAGTCAAGCTTCCCAGGTTAGAGCTACACGTGAATTCCCTTTTCAAAAAGCCTCTGAAATTACTGACTTGACATTCTGTATATAAGGCTGGTCTCCAACTCACAGCAATCTTCCTGCCTCTGCCTCCTGCGTGATGGACTTACAGGCATGTGCCACCATGCCTGGCCAGAAATCAACCTTATTACAGTAAAATTTACCTATAATAAAATATACTTGGGTTGGGGGTATAGCTCAGTGGTAGAGTGCTTGCTAATGCTCTGGGTCAATACCCAAGAAAAAAATAAAAAATAATAAGAAAGGAAGAAATAAACAAATGGACTCATTTTAAGTGAGCAGTTTAATGAATTTCAATACATGTACTACCATGTCAAGATACAGAGTATTTCTACCCTGCTCTGTGCAGCCAGGCTGCCCCTCTACCCCTGCTCCAGGAAACCAACCATTCTTCTTTCAAGACATCTCAGTTTTTGTCTTTGTGGTCCTGGGGGCTGAACCCAGGGTCTCGTGCGTGTTCTACACTAAGCTAAACTCTCAGCTAAATTCTTACTCATTTTTTAAATTAAAAAAAGTATAATTGGAAATTTTCAAATATACACACAGAGGAACAGCATAATGAACCTACTTTACTGACAGTTTTTTTGAATTTTTTGTTTGTTTTTTTGTTTTGTTTTTTGTCTTTCTGAGACAAGGTCTCGCTATGTGGCTCAGGCTGGCCTTGGGCTCACTTTGTAGCCCAAGCTGGTCTCAAACTTGCAAGGATCCTCCTACCTCACCCTCCCAAGTGCTGGGATTACGGGAGTGCGCCACCACAACCGGCCACCAACAGTTTTTTAACAGGCCAATCCATGACCATCTCTGTCTCATCTATACTCCCCGCAGCCCCTCGTATTGTTTTGTTTGGGGTGCTGGCGTTGGAACCCATGACCTGTGGGCGCTAAGCACATGTTCTACCACTGAGGAATACCCCATTCCTGCCAGATTTGTGAAGTAAATCTCAGACACCATTTTTCTTCCTATGTAAATATTTTAATACATATCTCTAAAAGAAATTATTTTAAAACATATCAGGGGCACAAAAATAACAATGTAAGTCTTAATGCCACCAAAGTCAGTGTCCACATTTCCCAGAATGCCTCACTGTTTTTGCCTGTGTGTGTTTGTTTTTCAGGGCTGGGACTCAAACCCAGAGCCTTGCACACATTAAGTGTGCGCCTTACCACTGTGCTACACCACGGTCCCTGCCTCTGATACCTTGTTTCACTTTGAATCAGATTCATATTCAACTACTGGTTCATTTATCTGTTGAAGTTTTTTATTATCTCTCTTTAAAGACTTTCCTCCTTTTATAATTTATTTGTTGAAGAAATTAGGTTTTTTTTCCTGATTCTAAAAAAATGATTACAGTTTGAAATTTGCTGACTGCATCTTACAAAAGACATCATTTACTGTGTTTCTTTGTCTCTTGTATTTCCTATAAATCTGTAGTAGGATGTATAGGTTTCTCTCAAACGCAGGGTGTGTGTTAGTTGGCTGTGCAACCTGACAGGTGATATCGTGCACACCATAAGGAGACGCGCAGTGTGTTCCGTTCTTTTCTTTTCAGATTCAACTTCTTGAAAAACAGTATATTTCCCCTCAACTAACTGAAAATAAAAGTATTATATTATATTATATTATATTATATTAGGACCATTTAATCTAGAGAATAAAACAGGGCATCAATCCTCATTTGTTAAGACTGATTCTGGTGACAATGTCCCCACCTACAAAGGACAAGTACGCCTTGATTCACTGTCCGAAATACAACTGGCCCTCTGTATCCATGGGTTCTGCACTCAAGGGCTTGATCAACCTTGAAGTGAAAATATTTGGAAAAAAAATAGTATTTGGCCAATGCATATGGGGATGCGCACCTGGAGTTGCAGCTACTCAGGAAGCGAAGGCAGAGGACGGCTTGAGTCCCGGAGTTCAAGGCCAGTTGGGCAACAGTGAGGCTCTGTCTCAAAATAACAAAGTTGTATCTATACTAAACACATACAGGCTTTTTTCTTGTCATTATTCCCTGAAGAACATAATTAACCTTTAGTGCTTCCACTGCGGTAGGTGTTCAGATAATCTAGAGATGACTTAACGTGAACAGGAGTATTTGTGTAAGTCATAGCACATGCAAATGCTATGCTATTCTATTTAAGGGACTCGAGTGTTGTGGATTTTGGTATCTGCAGGGTGGCCTGCAACCAGTCCCCTGTATACCATAGGATGACTGTACTTTGCTTGCTCTATTAATCATATTATTAATCTCTTCTGTGAAGTTATATTGACATATTCATCTCTGGCATATCACGGTTTCTTAATCATACTTGCAGGTCACTGAGAGGAATTCAACCTGACGCTTCTACTGAAACTTTCATGCAAATGCCCTGCACACAAACCTTGGTGAATGAAGTGAACAACGTAAACCCTGCTGAGAAGCAGCCTGCTCCATGCTTGATGCAGCGGGCCTCTTTTATTACCGCTTTGCTACCCTCTTCTGGAAGCACAACTGGAAGAAACATGAACAGTGAATCAATGGAAAGTTCAACAGAAAACCTACTGAGTCTAATGTCTCCTCCTTCCCTTGAGGGAGGTATGTGCTTTAACACAATGAGCCGCAGAGAGAAAGAGCTGTCTAGGAGAACCAGAGGGTGTGGTAAGGCGATCTTCCTGTTCTCTTTGGCAGGATATGTGCCTGCTTGACAAAAGCTAAGTAATTGCTAAGAGAATAAGAATCAGTTAAAGAGGAGAGATACCTCATGAAGTTTAGGGTAGCACAGAAGACAAAAGTAGTTGGCATCTCTGCCTTACTACAGGCTGGTAAAGAGGACAGATGCATGTACTATTACCGAGATGTGCAGAGGAAGTCAGAGTCATTAGCAGAATACATCAGGTCCTTCTTCCTTCCTCCTCTGATGAAGCACCTGCAGCACTGAGCTGCAGTAACAGCTACAGGCCCTGGGCTGCCAGTCGCCTCCCACTCATCTCTCTGCTTGGCTAGTTTTTCACTGCCTCCAGAAATAACAAAACACAACACTTATTATGCCAATAATCATTACCTGCTAAACATGAATTGCAAAGCACAGGCCTTGCTTACTTAAAAACAGCATAACCCTCAATGCAAAGGAGATAGCTTTCCCTCATTCCTGCCCCACCCAGGACAAGCACAGATTAAATTAAGAATTCTCGAAATTCCCAATGGTGTCAAAAGCATTTAAAGTTGGTAGGTCAAAGATTCATTTTTGCAGCAGACAACCACAAAGGACTTCAGTGTTACATACAGTGGAAATGATTGCAAGAAATTCTAAATATGGATAGACCAGTAATTTAAACCCTTTTAATAATGGCTGATGCTTTCTCTTCAGTTCAATATCTGACTCTAAGTCAGGATCCAATTAAGGAAAGCAAGACCCAGCTTTCTGGCTCCACTGGGATTTACTTGTCCAGGACTAACCTGTCTGTCTGTTGTAAATCTCTTGTGACTAACACAGGCACATTTCAGAGCAAGGAAACACCCAATTACTGGGAGCCAAGGGTGATGCAAAGCCCAAAACCAGGCTCACTCACCAGTCTTGAGTATTCTCTAGCAAGCCACTGCCTCTGCCTCTAACCAGTGATAACTTGTGGACAGCTACAAAAATAGTGTTGAGAGAAAACAAAAGACGAGGTGCAAAATCCGACTGGCAAGCCTGAACACTGACACATCAACATCAGGGGGACCAGCGCAACACGTACCTGAAAAATTAATATTAAAAGCTGCCTAGATATTTCAATGATGTGGATACCTAAAAGAGCCGAGTTTTCCACTTCATTTTACCTATATGAGTATAGTTAGATATTAGGCAAAAGATACCCATGGTAACTCTATTTGAATTTACGATTAATGTACATTTTCATTCACTTGAATTATTTAATGCAGCTTAGCTCTCTGACCCTGGAAAATAAATCACTTGGAATCCAGAATATCTTCAAAAGAGAGATCTTAACTTCTAAGATCATTTTTACTTAGTTTACATTTTCTTTATTATAGAATTAAATTTCATTAAATGTGAGATTCAATTCCCAGAACCAATTTTTTTTTTTGTACCAGGGATCAAACTCGTGACTTCGTGTTTGCCAAGCAGGCATTCATGCCGCTAAGCTAAACCCCTGGCCCCCAAAATAATAATTTATCATATACCAATGTTTATTTGCAACATTATTCCCATTGGTCAAAAGGTGGAAACCACACTAACATTCACCAACAGAGAGACGGACACGGAAAAAAACAGTTCCTCTTCATTGGGCAGATGTTCTGGTGTCTACCTGTGGCACCTGAAAATGCAGAAGACTACCTGGGACTGCGGGGAGCTAGCCAGGACAAGTCTGCAGTGAGAATGCAGAGCAGGGAGGAAAGAACTGGGTCCTCAATGCTGAGCTGCTCAAACAATTGGCGTCACCTACACCTAAACATAACTGCAGTAATCAGTGTCTCGTGGGTCACTGAGCTGATGGCTCTGTTTCTTGAAGGTAAACGTATTCTAATCAGTAACACTGACCTAAGAAGCTGGACCCTGAGACTCCACAGCAATGAAAGGCGAATTTTATCTAATTAAAATCAACAAATGAAAAGCTAAATCAAACTGCCCTCTTATCATTAAAACAAGAAAAGGCTTTTAGAACAGGAAAAGCACCAGGTTACAGGAAAAGAGTGGGGCAAACAGATGCACACATTTAACAACTCAATAAACCTGGGCCCAGAAACAACCCTGGATCAATTATGCATCACTGAAGAAGTACTAATGAGAAGGTGATGACTGGTAATACAGTCGTTATGTTCACAACAACCCTGTGAGGTGGTTATGTTATTCTCACTCTATAAATGACACACATGAAGCACAGAGAAGCTGAGTCATTCCCTAAAATGGCCCTTTTAGAGAAGTTTTCTCCAACTGGAATGCTTTCCCTTCTTTTCTTGACTAACTCCTACACATCACTCAGGTTGCAACCTAAACAAACATCACTTCTTTAGAAAACACTTCTTTCATGTGTCCTGACAAGGCCCAGGCCTGCTTTTTGCTCCATGGTAGATTCTGCACATCTGTCATTATGTAACCACTTGTCTTCCCCATAAGAAGGTACCTGCCCTGTGAAGGGCTGTCCCTTGTCCACCACTAGTTAACATTTCCAAAACTACAACTGGGCATGGTGGCGCACACCTGTAATCCCAGCACTCGGGAGGCTGAGGCAGGAGGATGGTTGCAAGTTTGAGACCAGCCTGAGCTACAAAGTGAGCTCAAGGCCACCCTGAGTGGCATAGCAAGCAAGACCCTGTCTCAAAAAGACAACCAACCAAACAGAGCCGGGCTGGGAGTTCCTCATGATTTCAGGTGGGAAGCAGGAAGGTTACAAAACCCTGTGGCAGTACATGGTCTGACAGGAGTAAAGCTTCCTAGAAATGTACTAGCTGGGCTCCGAAGGGTAAGTTAGGTGAAAAGAAGGTGAGGAGGAAGGGTACACAGACAGTACTCAGATGTGTGTAGACAGAAGGAGACCACACACCTTTAGGGAAACTGCTATTAGATTCACTAAGGTTGGAGTTTGGTATCAGGTAGCAAAAAAATGAAGCTTGGGAAACAGGAAGACTTAGTTTTATATCCAAAGAAAGCAATAGGCTGTACAGGCCTCTAAAATAACCTACTCAGTGAAAATGATGGAAACCCTGCCTGTAAGGCAGGCGCCAGGATTATTAAGTACCTCGCATGGATAATTTCAAGTTATCTTCACAGTGTTCCTCAGTATTACTTTTCCCCTGAGGAACCGGAAGGCCAAGACATTAGACAGTGAGTAAATAGTAAACCCAGGTTTTGAACCAGCATAGTTGTGCTGCGTGACTCCAGTGCCTACGTTCTCTTTTTTATTTATTTATTTTTTTGAGACAGGGTTGCTCTGTAATTCAGGCTGGCCTTGAACTTACTATGTGGCCCAAGATGGTCTTGAACTCACAGTGATCCTCCTGTCTCAGCCTCCTGAGTGCTGAGATTACATACCAATGTCTATGCTCTTAACTATGATCTAATACAGTGCAGGTGAGCCTACAGCACACATGCCACAGTAAGCTGTTTGTATCACTAAAAGCTCTAAAAGGTTTGCCGTCAGCAATCTAGTACATGTCCAGTTCACTCTACATTGATATGGTAACACATAGTTGAATATAATTTAAAAAATTATGTTCATTCGACTAGGAAAACTGGCTTTTGAAAGGAATGCCTATTTTTTCATCAAGCAAGTCATAAACAGGTAATTTCATAAATTACGCTTGCTTAAATAAACTAAATAATTAGTATTCAATAAACTTTTTTTCAAATCCTTTTTATTTCAAAGAGAAAAAAAGAAAACAAACTTTCAAAACACATCAATCAGGGGGCAACAATGGTACACACATTGCACATTGTCATCCCCAAATCATTCACCCAGAGAACAAGACATCTGCATTCAACTGTCCAAAAAATACCAGCACAAATCTTTCTCTTCAGTGACCTCAGAGAACTCAGTAGTATAATTATTAACTATTTTTATATACATATATACACATACACATGTTGCTTCTTTCAGTTTTTCACACTAGTGAGACAGCATGATGCTTACACGTGTGTCTGATTTATTTCACTTATGAGTATGTTCTCAAGCTGCATCCATTCACCTGTAAGTCTCCAGTTTCTCTTTCTTTATGGCTGAGTAGTACTCCGTTGTATAAAAACACTACATCTTTCTTATCCATTCCTCAGTTGATGGGCATTTAAGTTGTTTCCTAAAATCTAGCTATTACAAACTGTGCTGCTATAAACATGGGTGCACACAGATCACTGTGGTATGATGTTTTTAATGCTTTGGGGAAGATACCCAGAATGGAAATAGCTGAGTTGAATGGGAACTCTAGTCCTAGTTTTTTGAGGAATCTCCACACTGATTTCCAGTGGTTGCACCAGTTTATACTCCCACCAACAATGGAGAAGGGTTCCTTCTTACCCACAGCCCCTCCAGCATTTGTTATTGTTTGATTTCTTCACACTAGCCATTCTTTCTGGGGTGGGGTGCAATCTCAGTGTTGTTTTAACTTGCATCTTTCAAACGACCAGTGATGTTTAACATTTTTTCACATATTTATTTGCTGTTTGTATTTCTTCATTTGAGAAGTGTGTACTCATCTCAGATGCCCATTTTTGGATTGGGTCTTTAAATCTGGGAGGACTGATTTTTGTCTTTTTGAGTTCTTTATACATTCTTGACAGTAATCCTTTGAGGTACAGATGGCAAACATTTTTCTCCCATGATGTGGGTCAACAGATTTTTATAAGTGACAATAAAAGGAAAATCATTCAAAATAATTTTGACTTGTTGCACACTGAAGGCAAGAGGGGGTCACCACAGAGAAAACAGCCAGGCTTCTCATTCCTGCTCGTCTGCTCCAACTGGCGTGGTCAGATCCAGAAACACAGCCTCGGCATGTGCCACCAGGGTTTCTGCCATTATATGAAGGATGTAGGCTTCACCGAGTTGGACCAAGTGATCCTCTTTGAATGGATCTAAGACATCTACCCCAGTGAAAGGAAGCAGGCTAGTTTTTGTTTATAAAATACACATTTTTAAAAAACACACTATCCTACTGTCCCTGGAACTGTTTCCTTTAATCTATCAAAAATTATGATAATCAAATATTAAGACGCTCTTGGGCCAGGGATAAAACTCAGCGGCACAAATACCTGCCCAGAAAGCACAAGGTCCAGAGTTCGATTCCCGGTACCCCCCCCCCCAAAAAAAGGCCAGACATTCTCTGACTCATCAAAATTTTCTTCCAATAGAGAATTACAATTATTCATTAAACAGTCAACCAATTACTGAAATATAAAAGGAGGGGTTGGGGATTTAGCTCAGCAGCATAAACGCCTGCTTTGCAAGCGCACAGTGGTTAGTTCGATTGACCCCCAGTACTAGAAAAAAAAAAAGGAAAATATAAAGGGAAGAAACTAGAGAAATGACAAATGAAATCTCTTTTCCCCATATCATCTTTGAGCACAGTAAAATAACATTGTTAAATGTGCTCACGGGGCAAGTCATGCTTTCCACATCATGCCAACAAGAAGTAAAACATAGGCAAGAATTTCACAGCTAATAAATAAATGCACTTTGAGACCATACTCTTAAGAGGAATAAATTCCCATCTGTTTCTCTGGTGTGAGAAAACTAAAGTGTAAATAAGGACCAAAAGGTATAACGGATCTTGTGAAATAGGAAGAAAATGTTCAAGTGGGAAGGGGAAATAGGGAGGGGGAAAGGAAGTAAGGGAAAAGAGAAAATGATGAGAAAAGGAAAAAATAGAAACAAAGCTTTTGTAAATAAGGAGGGGAGCAGAGTTTGAAGGGTAGAGGAATGGGGGAAAAAAAGAATCAAGTTATATCATGTACATGTACAAATTCCCTATAATGAATGCGATTATTATGTATACCTATAATGTACCAATAAACTTAATTAATGAAAAGAATTTCCAACTAAAGGAAGTCTTCAAAGTACTCAAGAGTGTTTAGAAAGCCATTTATCAGCAAAAATGCAAATGTGCAAGGGGTGATCAAAAAATACAGGGAACGCTGAAATGTATAAACTTACTGCAGTAAAAGACATATTGCAAGAATGATAAGTGTGTTCAAAGTAAGAGGGAATATTTTGACGGACATTAATGGCAGTGTCTTTCACTGTAATACATTTTTAATATTTAAATATGTATCATATTTTTTCTTCCGGTACCAGGGATCAGACCCACAACCTCGTATTTGCCAGGCAGGTGCTCATGCCGCTGAGCTAAATCCCCAACCTACATAGTATTTTTTGATCACATTTGTTGATCAAATGTTTATGGAAACTTCTGTCAAATAAAAACATTACAATGTATCCTCATCCACCTTATTCATTGGATCTGGCACTGTGTAACTTCTGGTTAAATAACAAAGGAAGGTAAATATTTTGAATCAATTCAGAACATCCAGTAGCACAACTAAAGACCTCATGAAAGAGGACTTCCAGAACTGTTTCAGAAAATGGCAAAAATGATGGTATAAGTGTGAGGAGGCCTACTGAGGGAGGTTAATGGTAATATTTTACTGTAATATATATTTTTTTAATTTTTTAAATTTTATTTTAAAAGGGAGTAAAATTAAACACAACAAAACAAAAACAGAATAGGACATAAGAAAGCATAAATTTCAAAGCAAGACAACCAGAGATCTTCACTATCTGTCATATTGTCTCTTGTTTTCTTCCAAATGGTTGTCCTTATCTTTGCATATGGAGAGCTCATAACACAGTCAATCTTTTCACAAGATGTGTAGTTCACTGGCTCCCACTTGCTAGGCAGGGGGAAGAGGGAGGGGAGAAATGGGATGGGGGACAGGACGACATGAGATGTCTGATTCTCAGCCCACACGCAGGCAGGATCACAGTTGCCCCCCAGAGACGGGAAGAGTTCCTTGTTCTCCTGGCACCCCAAGTGAACCATACGGTGCAGGTCCCAATGCACCAGGGTCTCTCTCCTTCGGGCTACCGAAAGTCTGCCACACTCTCAGATGCCCCCAGAATGGGGGGGAGTTCCTTGTTCTCCTGGCACCCCAAGTTAACCGCACGGTGCAGGTTCCGACGTGCCAGGGTCTCTCTCCTTCAGGCAGCCGAAAGTCGGCCACACTCTCAGCTGCTCCCCAGAGAGGGGAGGAGCTCCTTGTTCTCCCAGCACCCTGAGTCAACCACATGGTACAGGTCCTGAGGCACCAGGGTCTCTCCCCTGCAGGCCCCCTAAAGTCCGCCATACT
>PVJX010025928.1:0-26384 GCA_004027295.1 Dolichotis patagonum | reverse complement strand
GGTCCTTAGGGAGCTGTTCCAACAGCTGAAGATAAGTAGCACCTGCCTGCTAACTAGTGGCTTGGACAACCTTTGGGTCATTAGGGCACAAGGGACACTTATTTAGCACAGATTTAGTAAGATCGAGTGTTCTTATCACTTATTAGGGTATCTTGAAAACAACTTTGATTCTGAGAAAGATCAGAAATTTGAACTGTTCCTACAGGAATGCAATTCTATAAATTTAGTTTTAAGATTATTCTTTGAAAACTGACATGAAAACTACAAATTTAAACGTGAGAAGGAAGAAACTGTAATAGAAGTATTCTTAATTATAATACACACCAAATGGTACCTATGGCAAGACATAATTAGGAAAAATTGAAGTACTATGCCTTTCTCTCATTTGTATCTTGTATGCTTCTTTCGTTTTTATGAAACTATTATTTTTCTGGAAGTTGTAAGCATTAAAAACAGTAGCATAAATATATATTATATATCTATAATATATATGTATAATATAATGTAATATATATAATACACATATTATATACATCATGCATATACATATATAATACATATATGTTACATATAATATATAATATACAGTATATAATTATATAATATAAAATATATATTATATAATTATATAATATTCTATTCTATTATACATTATGTAAAATAATATAGTATACATTATATTATACATTTATAATATTACATAATTATATAATATTATATTCTCTACATATTATGTTGCTGTAATAGAATACATAACTTACATGTTATTTGTATAGTCAGTATTTGATATATAAAATAATAAAAAATAAAGTAATATAAATGAAATTTAAAATAAATAACAGAATGCATAAAAATATGGTGATTAAAATTTTTTCATCGAAACTGTTCAGAGAAACTAAGATCTTGTTTGGAAGGCTTCATGGCCACCTGCTCTGTGAGGTTCCCTAGGTTTTCCATTTTGCACCGCTGCCTCCAGGACACACCAGAACCGTCGCTGACCACATGTGGTCCTCCCACACTTCAGTACCGCTTAACCGCTGCTGCTGGTGGCCTGGGGTGTTTTCCTAGCTTCTCCCGGAGTCTGTGGTGTCTGTGATGAACAGTGATAGCTACACAGCCAGTCTAGCTTCTTAAATTAGTGGGGATGACTGTACCCAAAGGCGTTTGAAAGGACCGGCCCTGCTGTCACTATAGCCCTGAGTTTGAGCGGGCTCCGTGCGGTGCGAGGTGGAAGCCACCCGGCCCTGCCTCAGAGGGACCTGCTTGTTTTAATGCTGTGCTGCTGCTTCCCTCTTGAAATTCTTAATTTTTGAACAAGGCTCTACATATTTTCAATTTGCACTGGACCCTGGAAATTATGTAGCTAGTCCTGCCTGCGAATCCTCCGCAGGGATTTTGCAGAGAATGAAATATGTCTGAAGTTAACGGCAAAGTCCACACAAACAGGGAACAGAAGTTACAGACAGGTCCCTACTGCCGCTTGGGCACTGTCTGATTAGAGAGAGGACAGCCCATCTGTCTTACCTCAGGAAGATTCTGCCCGGTTACTGCGGAGGGGTTTCTGGTACCGTCGGCCTTGCCTCCCCATATCCTGTCTTTCTCTTTATTTGCTCATTCTTGCCTGACAGGACAGTTTTATCTTCAGGTATCATCTCCATATGGGAATGTTTATTTCTTAGGGAAAATTTTCAAATTAAAAAAAATGTTATAAACCTCACCCAAAGCGTCTGTCTGCTGGCTGTTTATATAAACGCCCCTTATTATAATATATACAGAAATAAATCCACACTTTGCTAGTCCGGTCAGAACAGTGATGGTGTAGCACATGAGACCTTGTGAGACTGATGGTAGAGATGTCCAAAAATGAGCCTTTTAAGGACAAGGCTAAGTGACTGTCATACTGAGATGCAGACACAGGGAGGGAGACAATGGGAACATATGGACAGCCTCGTAAGATTTGTAACCCAGAGTCCGGAGAAGCTGAGATTGCAGGCTGTGTCCAACACTGCATTTTATTTCAGAAGATGGCTGACAGAAGTATATTTCCTGCAAAAAAAATAATTTTTTTTTTTCATGGAGGAGGAAAACAGAAGAAGGAGCAAGAGTGAGATACCAAATGGATATCTTTCCTTGCATATGTGTCATTAGGGAAGGCTGGAAATTCCTGGGAAGGTAAGTTGCTGCATGTGTGCATGCATGGGTGTGCATCTTCTGTGTGTGTGTGGCCTACAAGGAGAGTGGCAGGGTGATGCTAACTTTACTGATCAAGCCAGACCCTCACAGCTGTTAGCACATCTTTCTGCTAAGCCTCATCTTTCATTTGTGATTAACTTCACTTACAAATGCCTTACTTTAAGTAAGGTCACTTTCCTCTTAGTGCTTACCTATCATTACCACCGACCATGAGTGTGGAAAACAGTCTCTCTCCAGATTGCTTCTATGTCTCTTGTCCTTGGTAAGCACCCATCTTAATTCTTAAGTAGTAATGTGAGCATCGTTAAAACAAAAGCAACACCACCTATGGTGCGTCTCAGGTTTCTAAACACTTTTTCAGGATTAACTTGCAGATTGTGAAGCTTCTAATCTACCTAGTAAATATGTGATTTTAATAGCTTCAAATGCATTTCCCAGAGAAAGCAGAAAAAGTCAAAAAGCAGCCAGATATTCTGCTCCAGCACTCCTTGTGTCCTGTGGTTATTCTGGAAGCTAAACAGATGTTTACTGTACAAATATAGAACAACCTGCATCATTTCTTGGCAGCTTTCTGAATCTGCAGCAGTGTGACAAGTCACAAGAAAAGGCAGCAGCAAACACAATCATCTCAAGCAGGAAAAAGTAAGGAAAAAGTCCACCCGTAGCCCTCTACTAGCAACACTTTCCCTTGGCTTTTCTTCTTCTGAAAATGTTTTATTTCTTTTTCATTTCTGGTCGCAGGAATCAGTAGTTGCACTAAATTCTGTGACATTTCCTTTCAGCTCCATGGTTTCTGAAATTTGTTGTCATTCGATTTGGTGTTCTATGAATAATATACCATTTCTCCTTGGATGATCTCAAAAATTTTAATTTATATTTAGCCCGCAGAATTTTAATTACAATGTTGCTTGGCAAGGTCTTATTTGGGTTTATCCTATTTGTCATTTTCTGAGGTTTTGAATGAGTAGGTTTAATATAAAATTTGGAGAATTTTCATCATTCTTTTTTACCACTCTTATTTATTGGTTATACAGATACATAAATTTCATTTTTGTCAGATTTGTAGCTGCACAGAGCACATTTTGACCATTTTCTTATGTCATTATCACCGCGTTCCCCCACTGCCTCCCCTAGCTTACCCTTTGGGAATTCTCCGTGTACACCACGTGTTTTGCTCACATGCATCCCCCATTTCCTCTCCTCTCTCTCCCTCATATTCCTTCCTTTATCTAGCAACACTCTGCCTCTACTTGCTAGTCATACACTTTAGGCTCCACATATTAGGGAGAACACACACTGTCCGTCTTTCTGAGATGGGCATATTTTGCTCAGCGTGATGGTCTCCAGACTCATCCATTTGCCTGCAAATGATAGCATTTTGTTTTTCCTTGTGGCCAACTAATACTCTTTTGTGTATTTTTTAAAAATTTTATTTAAAGAGAAAAAAAGCAAAACAGAAAAAGGGTAGAAATAATACAGAATTTCAAAAAAAATTAAGAAATCACTACTTGATAAATTACATATTGTCTTCTTAGAAATAGTTGTTCATGTTACAAAACTAAGGCAAACAAAGTGAACAGTGAGGCTGCAAACAGTTCTGTTCAATGATCCAACAAAAACTTGGTAATATGGTTATCAATCCCACACACTTAAACATACGTGCTGTTATATTCTTTAGCGCATTTTCTTTTCCTCCTTTTGCTTTTTAAGTACATTGTCTGTTTAGTTATATCATGTTTCAGCTTGCTCAGTATCTTGTTGATCTGTTTTGTTGCTGTTATTTCCTTTTTAATCACCTTATATAATTCTGTTGTTTTGTTTTTGAGTTTCTCCTCATCCATGTCACATAAATCAGCTTTGATGGAGCTGGGAGTTTTTGGAGGTATTTTGTTACCTTGTTTTCTCATGTTCTATTGTTTTATTTTATTTAATTTTCATTAACTTGGAGGTAGTAATATGCAACAAAACAGGATGGAATAAAGCCAATTGAGACAGTATAGTGAAATTGGCACAGAACATCACAGCAGGTCACCAGCACAACAATAATAGGCACTATTGTATATCTCATTATCTTCAAAATAGTCGTTCTTCTATTAGGTACAGCAAAATCAAAAGAAATACACAATATTATAGAACACATCAACACAGAGTATTGAATAGAGCAACACCGTTAATCAGGACAAAGCAAAACAGCGATAAAAATATCTGCCTTCAGAGATAGTAGAAGGAAACTCCACCCACTTGCTGTACCACATATGGTCACCTCCCAAGAGATACCCAGATCCCTGGATCCCGCTTGTTAGCGGGGGAGAGGGGGTTATGGTATGTTTGATTCTAAGCCCGCGCCCCAGTAGGCAGCAGGCTGGTTACTGGTTGGCTCAGCGCCCTAAGTTCCAACATGGCGCGGATCTCAGGAAACGCTGTTACTTCTTGTTTCCCCGCCCTGGGGTGGCCGAGGCTTGCCAGACCACAGTCACTTCCCAGGGCGGCAGGCTGGTTACTGGTTGGCTCAGCGCCCTAAATTCCAACCTTGTGTATTTTCTTTATCCGTTCATCTGTGCAGGTACCCAGGCTAGTTCCATATCTTGTCTGTTGTGTGTTACACCACAGCCTGGGCATGCAAGTTTTCCTGTAGCCCATGTTGCCAACTGCTTCAGGTATATACCAAAGACTGGTGTAGCTGGATGAAATGGTGACTCTATTTTTAGGTTTTTGAAGAACATCCATAATGACTTCCATAGTGGTTGTGCCAATTTATATTCTTTTATTTTTTGTACATTTTCTTAATCTCAGTGTTTTTTGAATTGAGTATATTAATGTTAAATATTTCATAATCGTTCTACTGGTCTCTGAGGCTGTTTATTTTTGTTCTATTTAGTCTATTTGCTTTCTTGTTCAGATATGGCTGGTTTTACTGTCCTGTCTTCAAATTCTTTAATTCTTCCCTTCATCATCTCTGCCTACAATTGAGTTTATCCTGAATATTTAAAAAATTTTTTGGTTGCTATTTTTAATTCCTATATCAGAGATTTTTGAAAATTTCTGTTTCTTTGTAGGCATTTTCTATTTTTTCAATGGAATATATAATTGTTTATTGAACCATTTTAGCATATCTGTTTAAAAATTCTTGTCATATAATTTCAATATTCAGTTCATCTCTGAGAATACAGTACATAGTGACTTCTTTTTCTTCTCCAAGCTGTGATTTCTCTGATTCTTTACATGGCCCATGATTTTTCACTATGCCCAAGACAGTCTGGCTATTATTTTATGACACTCTGGATCCTGTTTAATCTTTTTAGTGCCCAGTACCAAGGTGGAGGTGGAACTCCAGTGCCAAGTTGATATGCAATTCAATTTTCAGGGGTCTCCAGACAACACCCCGGTGAAAGCAGGACGTGGACTCATGTTGATTCATTAACAGTAGAGAGTGTGAAACGGAGTTTAGATTTTGGCCCACTGACAACTTCCTGTGAAAGCTGAGTATCAGTTTATGCCACTGTGTTTCCTAGTGGAGTACAATAAACCTCCCGTGGGCCCTGCTGCCATTGCAGATGGGGTGATATGGTGACTGACAGCGTACAGGTGCTGCAGGGTGGGGCGCAGCCCCTGGGTGGCCTGACTGACAGCAGGAAGTGGAGAGGCAGTGGCAGCGGAGCCTGCCTGCTGCCCCGTGCCTGTGGGGGTGGGGTTTGCTCCCCTCTGGGCCGTGCTGAGCACAGCTGGGAGAAGCGCGGACTCCAGTCACTCAGATCGATCCTGTAAACACCGTGCAAACGTGACATAACTGACTGCCACAACTTCACAGAGAGTCGTCCTTCTCGTGTCTTCAGATGCTCTTTCTTCTGTGCACATGCAGCCATGTAAGAGAGAAATGATACGAAGATACAGCTGTGTACAAGTCAGGAAGACAGCCTCGCAGTCACCAAACCTCCCTTACACTGATTGCCACCACCCAGTGGCCAGGGCCAGGGATGCAGCTCAGCTGTTCAATATTTGTCTGGAAAGCACAGGCCTTCAGTTCAATTTCTGGTACGATAAATAAAATAATAAAATAAAATAACTAAAATAAAATAAAATAAAACAAAACAAAACTATCCAGTGGCCAGAACAGTGAGAAAATCAACGTCAATTGTTTGTGTCATGAGTTGGTGGCATTATGCTTTAGCAGCCTGAACAAGCTAGTGTACTCATTGTACTCTAGTGCGTGACACCAGTGGGAACCGACACTTCATTTTATCAAGCCTAGTGAGAAACCAATCTTCTACACACACCCTCCTTCCCAGGGGAGCAGATGGTGCATTGTTACCCCTTCCCCAAGTCCGTAGTATGGCTGGGAGCTGAACGTATCCTTTTAAAGCAGGTGACATTATTCTGATTTTCTCACCAGGTTAGTGTCAGTGGGATCTGAGTCTCAGGAGAATCCCCAGTCAGTGGTCTGGGCCTCAAGGAGATTTAGTCCTAACCCTAACCCTAAACTTAATCTTAATTAAATCCTGAACCTAATCCAACCCTTTTTTTTTCGTCACAACCTGAGTTGACTAATAGAGTTTTTGGTATAATGAAGTGGGTATTGCTGTACCAAGTACCTAGAAATACGAAGCAGCTTTGAGACTGGATGGTAAACAAATACCAGAGGAAGTTTGAGGTGCATGCTAGCAAAGTGAAAATGACAAAATTTGACATGTAGCAGAGGAAATTTCTAAGCAAAGCACTGAAGGTATGGTTTGGGTTCTCCTGACTGATATATTAAAATGCAGGAAGAGATGGTTTGAAAAAGGCATTTGTAAGCAAAAGGGAACCCAATGTAAAAATCTTGCAAATGGAGAGTGCATTCTGAAGAGAGCATAAAGGGGTCAGCTGGACTTTGCTTTATATAGCGCTGAGGAAAACAAATATGAAGGCCATTCAGAGATGCAGGGCTGAGTCCCACCGCAGGCTCACAGTGCAGGCTGGGGTGCAAGGTCGCCTCCTGGTGTCAGAGGGTGGTGCCACCGTATGCTCTCTGTAAGCTCCGCTAGTGTCACCCAGAGCTGTGTGGGCTGGACCTTTGCATTGCATAACAACATTTAGGCTTTTGGTCCTGGAACTGATACAAGAGGAATGTCATTCCCAACCTGCCAGACGTCAGACTGTCAAGGTTGTGTTCCCCAATACTGAAGAATGAATTCTAAGGGACAGCAGAGGTTTAGAGTGGGAAAGATTTATTGAGAGAGATTAAGATGCACTCAAGAGGGACACATGGGTCCTCAAAGGAATCAGACAGTCAGGACCTTAGGATCTTCTGTGTTTTTGGAGGTAGAATTCTGTGGGATATGATAATTTTTAGTTTTTTTCTTGTTTTCAGTCTTAGTGTTAGTAGTCTTAGTTTTGGTCTTGGTGGATGAGAGACAATTAGGTAACTGTCTATTTCAATGGGAAAGTCCAGAAGAGTGGTACTAATTGCAGTATAATCTCAGACACTATTCATTCCTTAGGGAGTTTGTAAATCTGGTCATTGTGACTTTAATCTTGAGGTCTTGCTTTCTTTGGAAGTGTCTCCAGCTACAAGTCTGATGTCTCCATTTTTCACTGACTTCTTGAAAGCCAGTCCTTCCCTGACTGGATTATTAATTTTTATCTGACTTGGCTACCTATAATAAAACAGCTTAACTTCCAGCTTTTAGACAGAAGAATGTGCCCTTCTCAGGGCTTCCCCTGTCCATTCTGTTGATGGTTCTGGATTCTGCAGGATTCAGGTGAGAAATCAAGATACAACAAGGAAGCGAGGATCCCCGATGTTATGTCTGTCTTCCCACTGCAGACAGCCAGCTTTCTTCTTTCTTTGTTTGTTGAGCATCTGAGGATGTTTGACTGTATGACAGAAGGCATAGGTGACACCGCCTTGGGGGACCCAGAGATTTCTATAGTCTTTGAAAAGTCAAATTATGTTTTAAAGTTGTAGAAAAATGATTACAAATTTTAGTGCATTTTCCAGGTGGATAAAGCCTTTCTGGTGAACTCTTCAATTAAAAGATCCTGCCTTTCAGATTCTAGTGGAGGAGGGGCTATAATAGTCTCACATTGTTTTGTGTTTACATCTGCAACTTATTATAAATGATACCTAAATTTTAAGGAGAAAATTCTTTTTGTTCCAGTATTACCATAATGAAAAGCAAGGAAACAAACTTTTGCCTATTTTTGTGGAGTGAGATTTTAAAAATAAAGTAGAAAGAAGAGAACTTTCAAAATGAAAGATCTTTAGACTTAAAATATGTTTGTGTTACTAATACTATCTTTGTGCTAATAAACTTTTTTCAAAAGAAAAAAAGAAAAAAAATGATTACAGATGTGGAAAAATTTCTAGCATAAATGATTATCTTATTTTTTAATGTGTTTTCCATTTCTTTGATTGCTTTATCTGCTGTTTTAGTCATTCTCTTTGATGGTTACCTCTTTCTTTAGTCTTTTTTATTGCTGCAAGAATTTTTGTCTACAACATTAAGCATCAATATTTGCTTCAATTTGTCATATCTGAAGTAGGCTGACAGCAAAATAGAAAACAAAGCAAATGGAAAATAGCCAAGAGGGCTGACTATCTTTTTTATACTATTACTCTCTAATGATGTGCTCGTCAAATGAATAATCAGAGAGAAAGATGGAAAATAGTGTTCCTGCAAGGATAATATTTTCAGACAACTCAAGCCTGGGTAATGAAAGATGGTTTTTTAAAAAAAAGTACATATGTTTTTAAAGCTCAAAATATTTTCCTGACAGTTGAGACAGAATTTCATCCCTATGATGATAGTCACAGAACTAAGTTAAATGTCAGGATGCCACTTTGAGATTCAGAAGAATGTCTCTCTAACCAACTGGGAACGCTAGCTGTTCTAGATTTCCATGCAAATCTGCTCTCCCAAGAGCTGGCCAGTTTTGGTGGTGCACTCCTGTAGACCTCTCTGCTTGAGGGGACAAAGCAGGAGGACTGCCAGAGCCCAGGAGTTTGAGTCCAGGATGGGTGACACAGTGACACCTGGATCCCCACCCCCACCAAAAAGGAATACTAACTGGGAAGGAAGGACTTGTGGAAGTTCGTTTTATACTTATTGGAGGCCGACAGATGAAACATTGAAGCCAAAAAGAAAGAAAAATTAGAAGAAACCATTTTTATTTCAGTGAATCTTTCCTTTTCTTTGACTTTCGATGCAAACACCTCATTTGAAATGAAAGCCTACTTTCTTGGTTTTCAATATTTTAGGTCTGGAATGACATCGAAGTTTTTCTGGAAGAGACACATTTCTTTAGGGCTTCAGGACAGACAGGGGCCTCTGTTAGCACCACCTTAATTAAGATGGATATTGTAAACAATACAGTCTCCTTCCTAAGAACCGAAATCATGCGTTTGTTGTTTGTTTCTTTGTGATGCTACAGTGGAAATGCTTAGAGGCCAGTGGAGCTGAAAATCTCCCATGCTGTGTGTAATAGCTTTGCACAGCTGAGTCGGCTTAAATGCCTTTAGTGGCCACTTAGGGAAATTTGTCTATAAATCAGTTGGTTTACAAGGAAATTGATTTTTAAAATGTGATTCACCAGTGAGGTAATCTTCTCTATGAAATAATTAAGAAAAAATTAGAACACTGTTTACAAATGCCTTCTAGAAGTCCTTCTTTGTCCCCAACTCACTGCTGTCCTTGGGTCTCTCCCATTTGCATCTCAGGTATAAAACTGAAAACCCGTATGACTTTTACAGGACATTTCTTTATTTCTTCGAAATCATACATGGTTTTATCACTCAAAGTTGAAATATAGCAAATTAACTATGGACTTAGGTGTCCAGATAGTTGGGTTGGAATTCCAAGCCCGTCATTCCTAGCCCGTATGCACTTAGACAATTTATTAACCCTCTAGATGTTTCAGGGCTTCTAGCTTATAAAATGTGGATGCTTCTACTCCATGGATTATGGTTCTCACCCCTATGCAAATTGCATGAGCACATTATGGAATACAGATGTGCAGCTCTCTTTCCTGAGACTGGGGTTTCCTTGCTGTGCTGGGGCCCAGGAAACGCGCGTGCAGGAGAATTTGAAGTGCATCTAAACTGGAGAACTATGATCTCAACACGCTTTGGAACAAGTAGTATCAGTTGATAAAGATTTGGACACTTGGGTTCCAGCACAGAACTATGGAACCAAGTCCGTATTTTCACAAGGTCCTCAGGAAATTTTATTACATGGTAGAGTGTGAGAGGCATCGGCCTAAAGATCACTGTACAGTTGAAGTGAGAGAATCCATCTAGGCTGTCTATAACAGTGCCTGACACATGGGAAACTTGGAAGTTTGCTATTTTATGTTTGGTATGATGTCATTGACTGAAAAACTTCTCTTTGCCAGTTGTCCTCTTTCACTAATTATAAACCCTTTCAAGACAGCTGCTGAAATGGATTCATTTTTCTTCCCCTGGTGCTTGGAGTAGTATCTGCAATATGATATAGCTCACAGTAAGTATATATTGAGACAACACAGGCTACACGACATTAGAGACTTTTCAGTGGAACGTGGGAATTGATTTCTAGCGCTGGTTCTGTCATGCATTCCTCATGGGACCGCAGCAGTAGCTTAAAACTTCATTGATTTCCTATAATTTGGAGAGGTAGGCACACAGTCTCCAAATGCCCTTCCACTTCTAACTCTAAGTAATTCTATTACACCTGAGTTTGTGACTGAACTCTTTGGAGTGGGACTCCCACTTGTTTTTATGTCACTTTTATTTTATTTTTTCTATCACTTGTAAAATTACTGATTTTTCTGACTTTTTAATTGTGTAAGTAAATATGAAAAAGGCACAATTTGGCTATTGCTTTGCTAATTAAAGGCACCTAAAATGCAGAGTGGCTCTTAACAATCCTTGTACTATGGAATCATTTGGAATCTTAGAATACTGATACCCAGTCTGGCCTTTTAAAACTTTTGATTTAATATACAGAAGACCTTGTGACAGGTATGCTTTAAAAGCTCCCTTCTTGGTTTCATCGAGTAGCTGAGTTGGAGAAACCCAGGTAGGGGTGATGCCCGTGGTGTATAGTCAGATAATCATTGAGAGACAAATGTTGAGATGGTGTCTGGAGTATAGCTGAGGTCCCCGGAGAACATTTTGCTCTTCCACTGTGTCATCTGCTGTGGGTTCCTCGTTTTCTTTGTGTGTATCCGTTACGATGTACTTGTGCTTGTGAGATAAATATGTGGCCCCAGGAGAGCCCTAGTGTTATGTTATTCTCTTCTTTACAATTGGACACTAAATATGGTTTTATATATACAAAGTATATATTTCTACACATGCTCCAAATTATAGCTTGGTTGCTGTTGGAAATGCTAAGCTTTCTTTGACTCTAATAACCCATTTTAATTCTGTTTCATAAGTATTTATATTCATAGCTACAGCAAATGTTACTTATTTCTAGTATTATATAATGTTATTTAGAAAGCCAAAGTGAAGACAAATTGTTCTAGGTCCTTATTTTAGCCATACAAATAGCATTTTTATTTCATTCTTACATCTAAATTTGAAAAATGACTTCTGTGTAATAATGTATTTTAGTTGGTGAAGTGAATGAATATTTTGAAGGCTTTTTTTGTCCTCCCTCACTCCCTCTACAAAAATAAACATGCTTTCATGTTGTTACATGTTCATGCTAAAAGATCACAGGTCATTCACATTAAACTCCAGTTTCCCCAAGGGTGAAGCAATTTTTTTGGTCACTTTTCTAATTGGCAATGAATCATAAATTGACATTTTCCTAATAGTTTTTCAATCGCAGGAGTAAGAGATATAATTTTTGTAATTATTTGCAATGCAGTTGTTCCACACAGGAAAACAGAAAAGGCATGAAGTCCCTGTTACTTTTCCCTGTATTTCAGGACTTACATGTTATGCTTCTATTAAAAATAAAATAGTTCTCTATTAGGACTGGAAGCTGATGGATTTGTAGACACCATTCCCAATAAAGACTCAGGACAGTGGAAGAGTGTCAGGCTTAGGCAAAATGTCTCTGACAGCACACTGATGGGCCAATGAGCTTGCAGAAAACACTAAGCTGGAAGCAGGTCAGCACCTCAGCTAACCAGTGAGGAGCTCCTTGGGTACAGAGAGTCAGGATGAGGTCGGAGTCGAAGTTGGGGCTTTAGGCGGTAGCAGAATGCCCATTCACGGGAGTCTGGGCCTGACAGACCTGGCACAGGCGATATGCTATCAAACTGAGGATTCAAAAACAAGTCTGGAGGTCAAGCCAATGGATTCCTGTGGAGTAGACAGAATGTCCTGAAGGATCAGCCAAAGTGTCTCAGTTCACAGCAGGATGCTAAGAAGGCCTGGCCTGAGGCCATACATGGTATCTGTTGAAAGACTAAGAATATTTCTACCAGGAGCATTGAAGATTCTTCCTAAAAGAGTCATCACAGAGAAGCTGAGGCCTTCGGGTTTCAAAGAAGATAAAGAAGCAGCTGTGTATCTGTGGGGAAGGAGAAAGTTGGAGGCTGTTAGCTCACGCAGTGTGACCAGGAAGCAGAGGCGCCAGGGACCAGAAAAAGGAGGATCGGGGGCAGAATATGCCATTCCAGGGCTTTAGTAACTTACTCTTTCTAACCAGGCCTCACCTCCAGTCATGAGATTTTGTGGGACATTTTGGGTCACAACTGTAGCAGAGGCCGTTCATCTGCATATGTTTTAGCTTTCATGACTAATTTTATCTCTCTTCAGAAAACTGTATTTTGCAGTCAAAGGGTGGAATTTTAAGTATATCAAGTGACTAAATCTCTCTGTAGACTGACTTTGGTTTTCCTGTTTAAATCCTGGAAGAGAATGCTGACTCTCTTTTCTCTTCCAAAGTATCAGTTTCTAGAGAGTTCTAAAATTCAGTTTTCTTTCTTTGTGTTCATTCGTCTTTGGTCTGATAATGCATTCTAAAAGTTTTCTGGAGGATGGGAGATAACAGACTGTGGTCTAGCGTTTTCTACATTCTACTTTTTGTAAGATTCTTACCTTTTCCCAACACGCAGAAGTTACTAATCAATTTAGCATTAGTTCACTGGCTTACTTTTTAAATTTAAAAGATAGGTTGGATTTGGGGTTAGTGATTTGATCCAGGTAGTGACTTTTTATTACATCTCATCCTATTTTTCATTTGATTCACTCCTTCACCAGTCTGTTTACAGTTTTACTATTTTGTTTCAGTTTTACTATTAAGAAAATAAAATGCAGTTAAATATAAAGTACTTTTGAAATCACAGGTGATATGAAAATATTTTGAGTCTTGTTAAAAATTAGAGAAATATTTCTCTAATTCTTAAAAATCACTTTCACTTCATGAGTGGTTTATCAAAATTGCACAAATTTCATCCAAATATTCCAGTAGAAAATTTTTTTACCATTCAGAGATCTAGAGTAGTTTGTTAAAAACCTTGTCAATTCTGCAGTATATGGAAAAATAAATCTTCCCTTTTATTTCTATAAATGGTAAACTTTTTCCTTTCATTTTCTCTTGGCCTCATGGCCTTTTTCCTTTATATGCTCTCTCTGGGGTACACTAATTAAACCTCAGCTATGAGAAACTGGTGGAAAAAATTCATTTGCACAAGCCTGTTTTGAACAGTGTCATCTTCCCTGAAGATTTCATGTTGAACATAAGGGAAGGTTTATGCCAAAATAAAACGATGGAACAGTGTTCTTCAGTGTCGGAGGCATGAATATAAAACCACAGCAAGCTCACTGAGGGTCTGCTGTCTCACTGCTCCCGCCCTCTCCAGTTTCATCCTGGAAGGAAAACCACACGTGAATGCTGGGCTTGGTCTGAAGAAGAGAATTTCTCTCTTTCTTCAAAGTCCTGGCCAAACCCCTGAATGTGGTTTCTTCTCTTCCAGATCTAGACTGTCTTTTACTTCTTCCTAAAGGAATCCAGTGCATGAAATTCCCCCAGTAGATTTGCCTTCTCTACTAGCTGTATCTCAACAGAAGAGTAATTTTGTCTGGGTAGAAATATTTATTGAAACATTTAAAAATCTATATGAAATATGCCTTATTAATTTAAAGATTAAGAGACATTTTATTTAAAATTATTTTCCCAAATTATCTAAAATAGAAAGTTTTAGCCTAGCATCACTTTTTTTCTAATCTCTTCCCTTTCTTTCACTCGTAATTAATAAGGATCAACTGTGGGTCTTGTTCAGGACCAATTTTTTATAACTGGTTTTTATATTTTAACAAGTTATTTCATACAAGCGGTGAAGAACCATAAAGCTGCACTGAGCAGGCCCTCCAAAAATATTTACAAACATGTGAGTGACTAACGGCGCGCACTAACAGCGCTGTCCACGCCTGCACGCCAGCCACGGAGCAGACAAGCTAATGCAAATGTCTGGAGTCACCGCACAATTTCAGCAGATGCCCTGGAGAGCACAGACCCTGAGACAAGGCAGGAGACCCATGAGTTTTCTGAGGGAAAGAGGTTCTTCAGGTATAATTTTATTCTACCTCTACCAAATTGGTATGCCTAGAATGTCCATCATGTTTTGCTCCAAATCAGAAGATGCAGGCAGTACTGTGAAAATTAGTTTCCACTTTGTGTCTTTTACAACTTCCCTCTATTGAGAATTTTACTATTTGGATTCAGTTTTTAATGTTTTTTATATGGTTTACTGGAGAAGCAATAGCAGACATCCAGGAAGGTCTATCTCTATTTATCTATCTATAGCATCTGTTCATGTGTATCATCTATCCATCCATATGTATTTCAGCACACTGTTCCTGACTTTCCATGTTATGACTGTGTGAAATAACACACAATCAGTGGGAGTCGTGCTTCAGATTTTAGATGCAGTTCTTTGCTTGGGTTAGGAATATTCTGTCACCCTCACTTGTGATGCTAAAGTGAGCTACAGCCTATAGTCAGCCAGGCGGTCCTGGGGTACGTGCTGATACTCTACATTTTTTATTTCTAGTATTTTCAGTTTCAAATGGGTTTATCAGGACGTAGTTCCACTGTATATATATGTATTCAAATGCATACACATATACTGAGGGAGGGAGAGAGACTGAGAGATGGATTGAGGGACAGTAAAGACAAAGATTTCTGAGACATTGACTCACATGACTTTGAAGGTTGGGGTACTAGTCTCCATGATCTGCTGCTTGTGAGCTGGAGTCACAAAGAGAGCTAGCAGGGTAGTTTAAAGACCTGAGAGTGGTAGGTCTCCTGGGATGCATTTCAGTCCTTGTTTGCAGACTCAAGAAGCAAGAGCAGTGAGGGAAGACAAGCCCATTGTCCTAGCTAAAGCTGTCAGGCAAAAGGTGGACCCAACTTTCTCCTCCACTTGTTCTGTTCAGGTAGGGGACAGATGGGAAGGGTGACTTTCCTTGTGGAGGGCCACGTCCTTACTCCATGGTTTATCAACTCATGCTGATGTCACCTGGAACATCCCTGGTCCACACACCCAAAGATAAAGTTTAACCATCACGGGGTACATCCTGGCCCAGTCAAACTAACATACAAAACTAACCATCTGGCAAATATAACCATTTGTTTTACAGTTCTTATGGTACATTTGTTCACATCCTTCTAAACTGTGAATAAATAAATGTATCTTCTGAGAAGTACAAGAAGAGTTGCACTGGTTTTTTCATTTTTTGTTTTACTTTTATTTCTAAAGTGTTACTAAAAGTTTACATTAATGATACTTCTATTGGTGTATTTAAAATATCAATGATACTATTGGATGTTTTATTTTGAGAGAGGGTCTTGCCAAGTTGATCAGCCTGGCTTGGTACCAGGATTCTTCCACCTCAGTCTCCCATCTAACTGGGATTACAGATCTGGAACTTTCTTAGTGCTCTGTTCATTTCATTAGGGTTCACACTTAGCAGTTCACACTTAGCTCAGTTCACACTGAGCAGTTGTTTGGTTTCTTAACCCATACCTTGATTTTCCACAAGGCAACTGATTTCCTTTCTCCTCTATTCCTCAAAACAAAGGGAACATTATACAAAAGATGACTTTTTTCCTAGAAAGATGACAATTAAAAAAAGCATTTTATCTGTAAAATATCAACAATCTTCAAAGTGACATCGCATATATTATTTATATCCTTATAAGTATTTACTCTGTAAATGTCTGTATCTTTTCTGACTTTCACTTCTTCCCAAGATGGACAAACAGGAAGTCAGTTATATTCTCTTTCCAGGAACTCTATTATTTACTACTTCCTTCTTATAATTCGATAATATAATATTGAAATTCCCAGACAGTTGGTTAGTTGGTGAAATCTAGTTGAAATATTGTAAGATTTAAATGAGTGTTGCTTAGGTAATTATTATAATGATAAATATACCAGTAATAGGATGCTGAATAATGTCAGAAAAATTAATAAGTTGCATAGAGCTCATTTTCACAAATAGGCAATCTCCCCTATAATTTAAATTTATGTGTACCTTGGAAGGGTTTTAATGTGAGCTACTTAGATATAAATATTATTCAAATGTTACCCTTAGTTACTAAAGCCCAATTTCAGGGCATGATTTTGTCCTCAAAGTCTGATTTTTGTTTTCATAAACTACCTCAAATGTCACTTAGCAATAAACTGAACAGAGCTAAAAAATGCAGAAGGCCATCTGTATTTTTACTCTTTACATGTAAAGTCAATTTAATTTTGTATGTGGGGAAAAGCATTCCTGAGCGTTTAGTTTAGCACATGGCTACCTCAGAAGAAGCAGACTGGTCTCTCTTGGTCTCTCATGCCCAAGAGCAGCCCCTCGAGTCTTCCAGAAAGTGAAGAGATGGAATTAACAAGAGTACACCATATCAGAAGCATTCAGCTTGGAAAAATGTCATGAGAGGTAAAAAGCCAGCTCTGTAGATTCTGCCATCTGCTGCCTCATCTCTGCACCCATATCTACTGCTGCATGGTGTCTGTCACCGGGGCCCCCAGAAGAGCACTTGCCAGGCAGGGCTGTAGAGTCACTCCTAGTAGTGTACCTATCTGCTGGCTTTTAGGCTGCCAAGTAGACAAGGAAACAATGAAATTAAAATAGCAAACTGAATGAGCATATTATGCTGTGAAGCACAAAATGATCAACAAAATTTTGATTTGTTTTTCATTTTTTTAAAATTATGTTGAAGGTAATAAAATACAACAGAGCAAGACAGAACAAAGCCAACTGAGACAGTGCAGTGAAATTGGCATGGAACATCCCAGCAGGTTACCAGGATAACAGTAGTAGGTACTGTAGTGTATCTCGTTATCTTCACAATAGTTGTTCTTTCAATCAGGTGTAGCAAAACCAAACCAAGTACAGAACATCAAAACTGAATATTAAATAGAGCAATATCATTAATCAGGACAAAGCAAAATGGTGATAAAAATATTTGCCTTCAAAGAGATGGTAGAAGGAAATCCCCTATATTTGCTATATTGTATACAGTCATCCTCCCAAGAAATGCTTAGACTTGTGGCTCCCATTTGCTAACGGAGTGGGGGAGTAAGATGGGATGTTTCATTCTCAGCCCGTGCACCAGCAGGCGCAGGGCTGCTTACCAGGGAGGCAAGTGGGGTGCTTTCTTTCCCAGAGCCCTAAGTTCCAACATGGCGGGATCTCAGGAGACGCTGCTGGCTGGGTCTCTCCCTGGGGTGCCCGCCGCTCACTGGAGCCACAGCTGCATACCAGGGAGGCAAGCAGGTTGCTTTCTTTCTCCTTTAGTATACATTTAATGGGGCGACCAGGGCTGCTGTCCTGCAGGGTGGGCAGGGATGTCTAGGGAGGGCGCCTGCCCTCTGTCCCTTAGGGTCCCCTCCCGCGGATCCAGTCTGTGGCCTCTGGGGTGCTTAAATCCCAAGCAGTCAAGGAGGCCTGGTGCGGGGGGGGGGAGTCAAAATTTTGATCCTTTCCCCCCCCAAGGGCCTAGATTTTCCTAATCTTTCTAAGTGCACAGGTTTAATGTGACTTGCTCACCTGTGGGACCTTAAGCGATACTCCTTTTGTGTGTTGGTGCTACTTTCTATTAGGGAATTTGTCTCCGCTGAAGCTGTTATTCCTGGTCCCTGTCCTCTGCTGCTTCTCTGCCTTCTCTTCTCGTTTCTGCCTTTCCTTTCTGTGGAAGTGTTTTTCTATTTCCTAGCTTCCACTTATCTTTTAATTAAATCACCAAGGGTCTTTATCAAAAGTCCTTGGGGCTCACTCTGAGCTGGGGGACTAGAGAAAGTTCCCTCCTGACCACAAACAAGTGTTCATTTAAAAGAAGTTTGAGAAACATTTCTTCCTGTTGGTGAACTACTTGCAATACCATCGTTGGTATTTATGTCCTATAGAGACAAATGGTTTGTAAAACATTTCATGTGTTTCCAACTCATTACTGTTGATAACAGGGTGTTTAATGACATGGTGAAATAAGTGTCTTTTTTTAGGAAAGCAGATTATTTTATCATAATCCTATTAGTTTCAATGAATTTCATGTCTGAAATGAGGACTGACTTTCACCTGTAGAAAAAATGAAAATAAGTTGCAGGGAGAGGTCTGGGGGGCAACTTAGGTTGTGTGTGTGACGTAGTTAGATTAGAGCAGGTCTGAGTCCAGTGTCTGCTGAAACTTCTCACGAGGACATCTCATCACTCAAACTGACTCGAAAGTAACTACCAGGCCATGCTAGGTGACGCCCCAGAGGTAATGTTTACACTCACCACCATTATTTTGGGAAAGCAGGAGACTCTAATTGTACCCAAGTGAATAAGGACTGATTATCCTCCTCTTATCAGAATCAAGCGTATTTTGCAGGAGGGTAAAGGAATGCATCTCACTCTCTTGCTTTCCTCAGGGCGTCCCACGTAGTCATGCGTATAATTTGCACTGTCAGTGGTTGAAGGGGACTTGTCTGTCCCTCGCCAGGCCACGCATGTTATCTCTCTAACTACTACTCTCTAACTACTAGTCACATGCGCTTTACCTGAAGTTCCTGAGAAAATCTAGGCAAGCCACAGGGGTTTAACAATTACTCTCCTTCTCTAGTATTTTAAAGAATACTTTCTTGCCACTCTGTCCACCTAGACATCTTTTCGATCTGCCAAGGCTCAGGCTGAAGTGCTTTTCCTGAATCCAGAGCCCTGCAAGATCACAGGTCTGTCAAAAAAACAAAAACAAACAAAACAAAACAAAACAAAACAGCAAATATAAGCTAGCTACTGAGCCTGATATCTAGTAGATAAGACAGATTTTTCAAAAAAGATAAAAACAAATTTCTCCACATCATTATAATACTTAATATGTTTCTCCTTTACCTACAGGAAGAAAATAAAACCCGGATTAATTTTGCTAATCCAAGCATTTGTTTGCTTCATGTCTTCTCCAATAGTTGGGAACTTCTATGAGGTTAGAGTTGTATTAGTGGCTGTAGCCAAGAGTCTGTTTTGGATTTGGTCCTTTAAGTCAGGTTTTTTGAATGAAGCTAAACTTGCATTGCTTTGACAGGATGTCATGTATGAGATCAGCTGTGAGTGAAAACTTAGCACTGACTCTTATTTTAGGCTCTCCTCTGCATTCCACGGTGAGAAAATTAGTGTCTGTGGGTTTCTGGGAGTGAACTGTCTCAGCTGTTATTCCACTGACGTAAGACATGATTAGTCAAGTGTTCAAAGGCAGGAATGCTGCACCCAGGAAAATCACTGTTACAGATAGAGAGGAGTCACTGTGGAAACAGACATTTACTCATTGAAGAGCCAGCAAATACCAAAGAAAGTCAGAAAACATCACCCATTTTTTCTCTGGGAAAAAGAGATTAGCAGTGCCAAGAAAATATGAACAACAGTAAATAAGATATTAATACGGTACCCTGTTTATGACTGAATGTGTGAGGGACTACATATGGCTTCCTGGGAATTCTGAAATTTAAGAACTTTGCATTATTTTCTCACAGGACTAATGCTGTGATGGGTTGCCACATGTGCATGGGTCCTAAATAAGTGTCAGATTCTTGTGTGTGGGGAGAGAAGTTTTAAAATAAATTTCTACTTGGCAAATAAAAATTGTATACATTTGTCATATACATTGTCTAATTCTGAAATACTTTTGCATTATACATAGTTAGATCAAGGTGATTAGCATTGGCATTACTTCACATTTATGTTAAAAACAATCTATATTCTAGCAATTTGGGAATATAATTCATGCTAGTCACTTTAGTCAACATGGTGTACAACAGACATCTTGAAAATCTTCTCCCTAAGTCTTACTTTGTGTTCTTTATCCAACATCTTTACAGGTCACCCCCACTAGATTTTAGTTACTATTATACATTTCAGGGAAGTTCACTTTCAGGGACATTTTCCTGACACAGAGGAACCCTTCTGAAACATTTAAGTCAGTGGTATTGAAATATTTCTGCATTCTCATTTTCCCCTAGAAAGTTTCTGAATTCTTTCTACCAAGAAAGAAAGAATTTGTTATTTATGAGCAGTTTCTGCCAAGCAGGATGATTATGGTATTATCACTGTTCCCAGACTGCATGTAATAAAAGTACATTAAGGATTGGACAATTTTCTCCTGGGTTTCTCATCCACCTAAGCTCTGATATCACCCAGGCGTGTCCTGACCCTGGAGCCATGCCTTATGGCATGGATATGACAATTAAAGATATTTCTAGTTCAATATAGTTCAAACATATGGTCCTCATTCGATCACAGGAAGTACTGAGTTATTCTATTCTAAAGACAGCTTTATCACTGACAGTCTGATTTCAATTGTTAACACGTTTTAACATAATTTTGTGGGCAGACATTTGTGTGTTAAATTAGTTTTTCAAAGCTATGCATAATTCAGGATTCTAATCAGAAAATCAGAAGCATCTCTTTGGTGTTTATGGGCAGGATTTTACAGATACGGGGCCAACCCGAGGCACTGGATAAATTGGAGTCCTTTCTCTACCATAGTCTTAGGCACATTGTGCAAGAATGCTTGCCAGTGCTTGCAGTTTGCTGGGTACCTGTGAGACTGTGCTGGGCAGTTCAGGGGATGTCCATCAGCCATATTGTCACCAATGATAATAGCTAGACTTTAAAGTGCACTTTGATGCTAAGACGCTTGGCAGGTTAGTTATACTTATGCATTTTAAAATTTAGGATAATTTCAACTTACAGGAGTTTTGGGGGTCACAACCTCATTAGAAGTTAAAGAGCATCGTATACATACTGTCACCTACAGGGAATCTTCATGCAAAGTGAAAGATACAGACTCAGTGACATCTTCAGTATTTAAGGGAAGACTCAGAGAAGGTGAATCTGTGAGTGTAAACATGCCAATAATTTACTATAGACAGCAGGGGAAATTTTAAATAGAACCTGAGTTTGGTTCTACATAAGTTGAGTGACTCACTGGCAGATAACACACGGCATTTGCCTTGAATTGGGTAGTTATAAAGGAACAATTCTTGCACAGTACTTGTAGATCCTCAATAGACTCTGGAGAGCTTGTGAATCAGGTTTTACTATCCTAGTTAGGTGACTAAAAAAGCAGGTTTTTAAAAGAAAGTAAACAAAAATTAAAGGAAGAGCCTTTCCTTCACCATTGTAATTATCTGCTACCATTAAGTCATATGAATTTAATTAAAACAGAATCTAAACTATTACCCTAAATAATGAAGTACATAATATTCCCACCTTTAGGAGGGTAAAATAATTATTTCTCTTAAGAAACTATCCAGATTGGAATTTAGGGACCAAGAGCCTGCAGGGGAGTTGGGACTACACGCAAAGACGGGGGATTGCTTCCCCGGAGGTTCCACCCACCCCAGTTCACCATGCCCAGCTTCCTCCTCTCAATTTAGGGAGCCAGGAACCTGCAGGGGAGTTGGGACTGAGTGAGGTGAGTCCTGGTGCCCCGGGGAGAGTTTGAGACCTAAGCTCTGGTGATTGAGTTTCTAGTGAGCTACCAGGATACTGGACTGGGCCCAGGAGATTCCAGGGCATCAGTCCACCATGCCAAGAGACCTTCTTTCAGTTCAGGAGGTGGAGACCATGCATGGGGACTCTTGGCCCACTTGGGCTGGCCTGGGGAGAGCTTAAGACCAGCACTCCGAGTGGTTGAGTTTATATACACCCCCCCCAGGTCAAGGGATTATGTCCTGGAGTTTCGGCCAGCCCCAGTTCACCACGCCCAGCTTCTGCCTCCAATTTAGGGAGCCAAGAACCTGTGGGGGAGCCGGGACTGCTCCAGGAGCTGAGGGTTCAGGAGGTGATACAGAGGAAGCTTTGGAACACCACTCAAAGCAAGGAAATATAGAAAAATGACAAAAGTAAAGACCAAAAGGCAGGCTCAAATGTCCAGCCCATTCCAAGAAAGCCTAGGAGCCATGTACATAGAAGAAAATGGAAGCCATACACCTGAAATGACTGAAATGATATCAACTGAAATAAAGAGGCAACTAGGGGAAGCTATGGAGAAATTCAAATCAGAGATAATTGCCCAGGTAAAAGAAGAAATGATAAAAGTAGTGAAAGAAATAACGAACACATCTAGTGAAGACACAGCTAAAAATTTAAAGGAACAAAGCAAACAGAATCGCTGAATGAATACTATACGAAACAATTAGAATACATAAAGCACATTCAAAGAGATATACAGGAAATCAAAAATTCTATTCAAAGCTGCCAAAACTGCCTCAATGAAAGTGAAGATAGAATTTCAGACCTCGAAGATAAGATCACAGCTAGTGAAAAAGAAAGGAAAGATCTTTTAAAAATAACAAAGAATCAGGAAATAACAACTCAACAGCTGCAAGATGATGCAAAGAAAAATAACATAAGATTAATAGGGATAAATGAAAAAGAAGGGGACAGCCTAAATGATATCAAGAGGATATTTACAGAAGTAATAGCTGAAAATTTCCCAAAAATGAGAATGGAAACTGACATTTTGATTAGTGAAGCATACAGACCTCCAAATAGCTATAACCAAAATAAAAATACACCCAGACATATAATAATCACCATCCCAGAAATCCAACATAAGAACAGAATACTAAAAGCTGTTAGAGAGAAAAAACAGATCACCTATAAAGGAAAACCTATCAGAATCACAGCAGACTTCTCAACACAAACAATGGAGTCTAGAAGAGCATGGACTGAAGTCTTTCAGATCCTAAAGGAAAACCACTTCCAACCCAGACTGACTTACCCTGCAAAACTGTCCTTCAAAATGGATGGAGAAATAAGATACTTCCATGACAAAGAACAGCTGAAAAACTTCATGAACACCAAACCAACCCTACACAGAATACTGAAAGACATTCTCAATACACATAGGATAAAACCACCAAGCAAGGCAGACAATTAAACAGAATGGAAAGCATGTCAACAATAAACAACATGTCAACAATAAACCAATATATAACAGCTTTAACCATTAATGTAAATGGCCTCAACTCACCAATCAAAAGAAACAGACTGGCATAATGGATCAAGAAACAACATCCAACCATATACTGTCTACAAGAAACCCATCTAACTCAAAAGGAAACCCATAGACTGAAAGTCAAAGGATGGAAAACAATACTACATGCAACAGGAAACAAACAAACAAACAAGCAGGAGTAGCTATCCTGTTTGCAGACAATGTGAACATCAGACCAAGAATGATGCAAAGACATAAAGAAGGTCACTACATACTAGTCAGGGGAAAACTTCAAGAGGAAGAGATAACAATCTTAAATATATATGCACCAAATTCCAGAGCACCCAGCTATACAAAGCAAATATTAACAGAAATGAAAAATCAAATAAGCAATAACACAATCATAACAGGAGATTTTAACATGCCATTGACACAAAGGAACAGATCAACTAGATAGAAAATCAGCAAAGAAATAACAGAACTGAATCACACCTGTGAACAAATGGACTTGATAGACATATATAGAGTGTTCCACCCAACAACAACAGAATATACATTCTTCTCAGCAGTACATGGGACATTCTCTAAAATAGACCATATGCTAGCCCATAGAACATATTTAAGTAAATGCAAAGGAATTGGAATTATCCCACGCATATTATTTGATCATAGTGCCATGAAACTAGAAATTAACGATAAAAGTCACTGCAAAAACCCCACAAACACATGGAAACTGAGTAATATACTCTTGAGTAGTCAGTGGGTCATGGAGGAAGTTAAAGAAGAAATTAAACAATATCTAAAAGCAACAAAAATACAAACACAACTTACTGGATTTTGTGGGATGCAATGAAAGCAGTCTTCAGAGGAAAATCTATTGCACTGAGTTCCCACATTAGGAAGACAGAATGAACACAAATAAACAACCTGATGCTACAACTCAAATATCTAGAAAAAGAAGAGCAAGCCAAGCCCAAAGCCAAAAGAAGGGAGGAAATTATAAAGATCAGAGCAGAAATTAATGCAATCAAGACTAAGAAAACAATACAAAGCATCAATGAATCAAAAGAGTTGGTTCTTTGAAAGAATAAATAAAATTGATAAGCCCCTAGCCAACATTATTAAAAAAAGGAAAGAAAAAACTCAAACTCATGCAATAAGGAATGAAAAAGTAGCACAGTAGCATCCAAAAAATGAAATACTTAGGAATTAATCTCATGAAAGAAGTAAAAGAGCTATAAAGGGAAAATTATAATACCCTGAAAAAGGAAATCGAAGAGGACCTCAGAAAATGGAAAGACATCCCTTGTTCATGGATAGGAAGAACAAACATTGTAAAAATGGCCATTCTCTCAAAATTACTATACAGATTCAACACAATCCCAATCAAAATACCACTAACATACCTCATAGATCTAGAGAAATCACTCCTAAAATTCATCTGGAACCAGAGGAGACCTAGAATAGCAAAGGCAATTCTAAGCAGCAAAAGTAAGGCAGGAGGCATCACAATCCCTGGCTTGAAATTATACTACAAAGCTACAGTAATAAAATCAACATAGTACTGGAATAAAAACAGACCTGAGGATGAATGGAATACTTTGGAAGATACAACCACAACCACAAACTCACTCAACCAACTTATCTTTGATAAAGGGGCCAAACATGCTCGCTGGAAGAATGACAGTGTCTTTAACAAATGGTGCTGGAAAAATTGGCTATTCATATGCAGAAGACTAAAACTAGACCCATGCCTATCACCATGTACTAAACTAAAATCTAAATGAATCAAAGATCTAAATCTTAAAGCAGACACACTAAATCTGTTGGAAGACAAAGCAGGTAAAAATCTTGAAGATATAGGGGTAGCTAGAGAATTCATGAACAAGAATCAAACTGCATAGGAAATACCTCCCAGAATCAATAACTGGGACATCTTACTAAAGAGTTTCTGCATGTCCAAAGAGATTTCCAGCAGAGTGAAAAGAAAACCCACAAACCCAATCCAAAAATGGGCATCTGAAATGAATGCACAGTTCTCAGATGAAGAAATACGAACGGCAAATAAATACATGAAAAAAATGTTCATCATCATTAGTCATGAGAGAAATGCAAATTAAAACCAGACGGATATTTCATCTCACTCCAGACAGAATGGCCAGGATAGAAAAAACTACCAACAACAAATTCTGTAGAGGCTGTGGGGAAAAAGGATCTCTTCTGCACTGTTGGTGGGAGTGTAGACTGGTGCAACCACTGTGGAGGTCAGTCTAGAGATTCCTCAAAAGCTCGGTTTGGAAATCCCATTTGACCCAGCTATTCCACTTCTAGGCATATCCGCAGAAGAACTGAAAACATCATACCACAGTGATATATGTGCACCCATGTTTATAGCAGCACAACTTGTATCTTTTTTTTTTTTGGTACTGGGGATCAAACTCACAACCTTGCACTTACCAGGCAAGTGCCTGAGCCACTGAGATAAATCTCCAGCCCAACAGCACAATTTGTAATAGCCAGATCTTGGAAACAACCTAAGTGCCCATCAACTGAGGAATAGATAAAAATGTTGTGGCATTTTTATACAATGTAGTACTACTCAGCTATAAAGAATGATCACATTGAGATATTTATAAATAAATGGACACAACTTGAGACCATACTCGTAAGAGAAATAAACCAAACACACATGTGTAAATACTGTATAGTCTCCCTAGTATGAGAGTTGGTAAGAGTATATAAGATTTTATAGTAATCATGATTCCCCATTTCATTGCTTTGAAGCCTTTCAATG
>PVJX010025927.1:0-26402 GCA_004027295.1 Dolichotis patagonum | reverse complement strand
GCTTATAAACAGTTTACGAGAACCAACTATATAACACATGTTGAAATGAACAACTACTTTGAAGAAAAAGAGACACTACAATACCCAGTTCTGACTCCATAATGTCATGATGTGAAGTCCAGCAAAACTATCACTTTTTGTTCAAAGTGATCTTAGCTTGCTTTGCCTTGTTTAAGTTCAACACACATTAAGGTATGGACAGCTGTTTTGAGGACAATGAGAGACACTTAGAACAGCCACTCTTGGCTTCCCTAATGTCTGGTCTTGAAGACCTGTAATGCCCTCCTCGTCCTGCTCAGATCAATTCCATACTAGGTTGTTTCATGTGAATTCCCTATATGTGACAATATGGACAACTATTTGGAAGAAAACAAGAGTCAATATAATAGAGAGTGAATATCTCCGATTGTCTAGTTTTGAAATTTTTGTCTCTTACATTGCTTTCTTGTGATCCACTTTGCTCTGTTTTGTTGTGTTTAATTTTACCCTTTTGATATAATTGCATGTATATTTGAGTGGGTAAGATGGATGACCATATTGCTGTTTTTGTCAGATCATGGAGCAGAGCTGTTAACAGTCTCACTGTTTGCATGTCTACTTTATATGTTTTAACTTTGTAATTTGAACAACTATTTCCAAGAATTCAGTATGTAATTTGTCAGGTAATAATTTCTTAGGTTTTTTTTGTTGTTTTTTTCCTTTTTCCTTTGGAATACTATATTGTCGCTACCCTTTATTCTGTTTTGTTTTGTTTTGTTTTCTCTTTAAATAAAATTATTTAAAAAAAGAAAACAAAGCTTTGTAAATAGGGAAGGGGAAAAGAGGTTGAAGGGAGGGAAAAAAGAGAAATCAGAATATATCATATACAGGTACAAATTCCTTATAATGACTATCATCATTATGGAGATCTAAATGGTACCAATGAACTTCATCAGATAAAAAAAAATTAATTAATTAAGAAATATATTTGGTCTAATAGGTGGTGAAAGGGTAAACAACATTCTAAGGGTATGTTAGCAAACTTCTCTGTTTCCTTAAGGCTGAGAAGTCCTCCTGATACCTGTGCTGAAGTCCCGAGGGTGCTTGTCACATTCATCCTGGCTCTTAACCTCTGCTCCTCATCTAGGCCTCACATCCTCTCATCTTGATCCTTTTCCAGAGGGGCTGCCTCCCTCTTCACCATCCTTCAAGCCATGCTACCCCTTCTCAGGGGCTCGCTGAGTGGTGGAGCAGGCAGGTGTGGTTTGTGAGCACCAAGGGGCTCTGTGCCTGGTTCTCTCCTCTTTTCTAGTTTGCATCACCTTGTGCAGATTCCTTAGCATTCAACAATTCAGACCTTACCTCTGAAACACAAAATGAGTCCTCAAAAGTTGAGGTACGTTGTTATATTTGGATCTTAAATGTCCCTCCAAAGCCACTTGTCTGGAAGGCAATTGACACATCTGTTGTACTCATCAGTGGAGTCGCCCTTTGATGAGTTAGTGCACCGTCCAGGTGCCATTAGGATGTGGGACCAGATTGCAGGCAGCTCCCTGGAGGCCTTAGTTAATAGAGTACACCCTTGTCTTGGGCTCCTCCCTTCTCGCTCTGCTTTTTGGCCACTGTGTTATGGGCGGTTTTCCTCTGGCCAGCCCTTCTACCATGCAGTTTCTGCTAATAAGTTGGTTCCGTATGACCGTGGATTGAAGCCCATGACTCTGTGAGCAAAAGTAAACCTCTTCTTTAAATTGCTGATATTTTGTTTGGGTGACAAGAACACCAACACTTCATCATTGCATCTGTTAGTTATTTAAAGTCTCTCCCTTTTCTCTTACACCAATTTTGCTGCTTCCCCAACAAATCTGCCCTGTAAGAACAAGAGTCCCTTGAGCCGCCTGCTGTCTATCTGAGGGATGCTTTTGCCACCAAAATGTCTGGAAGAATTAGTTTCCTCTGCTCTCCTTTCTTGATCACTCAAATTTTTTAAGTTGAAGCAGTGGCATGGCTATTGTTGGGGACTTCCAACCAGATCTATGTTGAGACTCAAAAGCAAAGAGCCTGGCAGGATGATTTAAAATATGAGTTTGACCAGAAAGGAAGATCCAATAAAGCTGTGTATTACAAAAAGATAGCTGAGGAGGTCTTGATTGCTGACAAAGAACAAGAGAATAGAAAAGATCATTTGAAAGCATCACAAGAAGTGGCAAGTATCAACACTTTGCAGCCTCAAAGCTGCAAAAGTGAGTCTTTGCTTTCAGTAGAAATCCACAGAGTACCATGTTCCAGAATGGTGGTAGCATAATGTTCCACAGAATTGGATTCAGAGTGCCAGTGGTCCAGGTACTTGACCCTTACAGCGAAGAGAGAGAGAGACAAGCCTGGGTACTGCTGAAGCTGGCAGGAGACCTTGGCATTATCCATGTGGTGCTGGTTTTAGGTGTATGTTGAATGCAAGAGTTATGGGGTAATGAAGGCTTCCTTCTTGATTCAGAAGACCTGGGGGCCAAGAAGTGTGCCCCTGAGAGAGTAATGTGTGAAGCTGTGAGTGCAAAGCTGTAGGTGCAGTGGGAACTCCAGAAGTTTGTAAAAGCAAGGAACACAGATCATCTATGAAATCTACAAAGAGGGAACAAAGCAGGCCTGATAGAGAAGCCATGGGAACTATGACCACCAGTAGCGTTATAAGGATGCAGTCACTCGAGTCCTCTGGAGCTCATAATTTGCCACAGATTGCGTTGGCTGCTGAATGGAGAACTACAGGTCTTAATGTTAACCCTGCTGGATTTTGGACTTGCTTTGGTCCCATTCCTTTGTATTCCCCTGTTTGTAAATTTTGCAATGGAAATGTTTAACTTGTGCCTTGGAAAGTTGGAAGTGTTTTACTTTTCATCTATACAGGGGCTTGTAGCTAATAGTTTGCCTTAAATCTTGAAGCAGATTTGGGAATTGGACTATTTTTTTTCACATGGACTTTTTATCAATGCTGAAACTGTTAGAATGTTGGCAACTCTTGCATAAAAGGATGTACATGAGTTTTTGATATCCATGGGCAGAATGTTATGGTTTTAGTGCAATACCATGTTTATAGACTTCATGCTGGTTCTTAGGAATGGTTAAAGCTGTGTTATAATGTGCAGGTTGTGAAATGATAATAATAATCATGGCTTTGTAGCTGGAAACTGGTTTAAAGAAATGTATCTGGCTTCAAATTGACAAGGGGTGTATTGTTATAGTGGATATATTGCATCAACTTGAGAAGTTATAAGTTTAAGCAACTCAGCGAGGGGGCCAGGGTCCTCACTTTGTAAACATCCTTATTCTGTGCAAGAGGAGGACACGAAGATGGTGTGATTGCTCCACCCACTCTGAAAGACAAGAACTAGTCTGCTTACAGTATAGGGATGAAAAGAAACTTGCTCTCCCCCACTTTCTGCTCTTCTTGCTTTTGCTTTCTTCTGCCACCTTGACCTGTTGTTCTGTGCTATGCCACCATGTCTTGAAACAGGCCAATTCAGCACTGAAACTTCCACAAACTATGATATGAATAAAACTTTCCTCCTTTAATTTTGAATGTCAAATATTCTGTTCAAGCAAGAAGAAAAAAATAATCAGGACAAGTAACTAATTTGGATACTTTTCCCAGAGTTTTGATCCTAAAACACTCCAAAATAAAAGACATCATGCCACTGTTCTCACACTAGAGAATCCAAACAATGAGTTGAAGGTATTAGCATCCTTCCTGGTGACCAGATTCAAATCATGGAGTTTCTTCCACACCTACTTTGCCTCATCACCAATCTGTCACTGAACCTATACATTATAGCTCTAAAACACTTTCACATTTCTCACTGTCTTCCAATTTAACTGTTACCATCATAGTTCAAGAATTTATTGTTCTTAATCTGAACTGCTATCATAAACTCCTAATCTGTTCTTACTTTAATACCCTTGCTCCAGTTTCCCTCTTTCTGCTTTTTTTCACTTCATCATCACCAGTGTCAGGTAAATCCTCATTAATTTAATAAGAGTTTATGAATACAAAGCTTGCAACCAAGAGAAATTATCAAGTTGGATATAGCAGCTTGGATCATGCTATGTGATATATATTTCACTGCTACATATTTTATTTCATTTAATAATTCAAAACAAATTGTGATGGACATACTTGGTGGCTCGTGCAATATCCATTTTCTCCTCCTCTTTTCTAAAAATCCCCCCTGATTTATTGTTTTTATTCATTCACTAAACATCTCACAAAGGACAATTCTGTTTAGCTAACCCTGGTCAATTTCACCATTTTTCTGGCTATTTTCTTGGTCTAAGGGCAATTATTGAATCTAAAGATTCTTAAGGTAAAGGCGAGGGCTTGTACTTCATAGCTAGCTAAGAAACTCTCTTCTCTCCTTTATACAGATAAAGGGATGTGTTCTGAAGGTCTCTAGAAGTACCAATTTGGGGTCATGAGAAGAACCAGAAAGGGAACAAACTGATTAAGAGAGGGTTGAACCAAAGAGCCAGAGAGTGATGGAGAGTCCACCCTCCTGCACTGCCATTACCAAGCAGTATGTTTCCTTATCTCCAAAGCAATTTCAGGGTGAATATTCTATTTCTTGTAGACAAAATATGTCTATGGCAAGCTGTGAAAGGCTCAGGCATATGTGGCTGCTTACAGGAGAGCCAAGATTTTTTGGGAGGGGCAGACTGAGGGTACTGGGAAACCAAGCAACCAACCAACTCGCCCCCACTGTGGTAAGTGGCTGTAGCCTGGCAAGCTGCAGCCTCTTCAGGGCGAGAACCAGCAGCATCTCCTGAGATCCATGCCATGTTGGAACTTAGGGCACTGGGAAACCAAGCAACCAGCCCGCCACCCTGGTAAGTGGCTGTGAATCTACTGGTGCGTGGGCTGAGAATCAAACATCCCATCTCCCCCCTCCCATTAGCAAGTGGGAGCCAGAGGTCTGAGCATCTCTTGGGAGGTTGACCATATGCAATATAGCAAATAAGGGGGATTAATCACTTCTTGGCCTTTTGGCTAAGATCAAGTGCAAATAAGGGGGATTTCCTTCTACCATCTCTTTGAAGGCAAATAATTTTATCAATGTTTTGCTTTGTTCTGATTAATGGTATTGCTCTATTCAATATTGTTTTGATAAGTTCTATAATGTTCTGCATTTCCTTTGATTTTGCTATACCTGATTGAAAGAACAACTATTGTGAAGATAATGAGATATACTATAGTACATATTACTGTTATCCCGGTAACCTGCTGTGAAGTTCTGTGCCAGTTTCAGCACACTGTCTTAATTGGCTTTGTTCTGTCTTGTTCTGTTAGATTTTACTACCTTCAAAATAATTTTAAATTTTTTTTAAAAATAGATTTTTTTTGCGATAAGATCTCACTATGTATGTTACCCAGGCTGGTCTTGAACTAGTGACCGTTCTTCCTCAGCATCCAAAGTAGCTGGGTTTATAGATGACGACACCTAGCTCAGGGCCAATATCTGAAATGGCCTTTGCCAGACTTTACAGGCCTTGCTTTTTCCATGTCATCTGCTTAGAGTTCCAATAGTTCAAAGTCTGTAGAAATATTCCATTTTTAGTGTATTATAGTATTTTGCATACTGTTGTAAGTTTTTGTGAACATTAACTCATCGTTTCTTACATTAACCCTATTGAGGCAAATGCCGTATGTATAATCATTTCGTGAAGGCAAAAAGAGACCAAATACCTTTCCTAAGATCACACAGGTAAGGATCAGAATATGAACTGGAATATTCTGACTATGTGTCTCCTGCTCCTAAGCACTGGGCTTCCACATTTCTGGGTACAACATGGAGAAATAAGGCCACACTGCTTTGCTATACTATATTTATGAGAAAGGATGTGAGAGCCCAGTGCATGAGAGAGTTGGCTTACACTAGCAATTTCTGCTTATATCCCAGGGGCACCTGGCTGGAGGATGGATGGAGGGCCTGCTGGAGCAGGAACACAGGATCTGCAATAAAATTATTTCTTGGCTGAAAAGGAGGCATCTCCCCCTCTCACATCATGGGTGAGGCTTGATAGTGCTGCTGGCAGGAGAAGTTTTCAAAGACACCATCACATATGGCTTGTGTTTGATTTTGCAGTGACACTCGCAGACCAAGGCCAATGACGATAAGGGGTCCTCTGTAGTACTAGGATTAATTCCAGACTTCTTAGCCTAGAATTTATATTCAGCTTGTAGACTGTTTTTCCAGGTCTCCATTCCCCCTAGACATGACATTCTATTTTAATTTAGAAGACTTTTTCTTCGTTAGTTCTAATAATTCGCTCACACAGAAATGTAGCTGGTCTATAGATAATTTTTAAAAATACAACCATTGTCTATTTAGTAGAAATAGAAATAATCTCAACAGTTGAATGTCTTTGTAATAATGCACTGGGAAATATGGTGAGGGCAATGGTACGATCCTAGAAATGAGGTTAGCTCAGTGGGAAATGGCTTTATATTTCCAAAAACTCTGCTCAACTTTACTCAACTAACAAATGAAATAAGACTCTTGTTTGTTCTGTGTTACAGAAATACACACTATCTGTCCTTGCTCCTAAAGAGAAACCACGAGCACAAATTACATAGGCCTGGTAGAGCTTCAAGCATCGTAATTTAGTAAAGGAGCTAGGGAATAGTAGCTGTAAGATTTATACCTAACCCCTCATTTGCTTCAACAGTGCATGCACAGTAACTCCTCTCTCCAAAGCTTCTATTTAAAATGATGTCTTGAAAATAAGTGAAATGTAATGTATGATGTTTATACAATAAGAGTAGATTATTAAGGTCTTACTTGTCATTGAAATAATAGGCCTTATTAAAATATAACAATCCACTTTCTTCTCAGGATTAGAAATGTGCTATCTGTACAATATGAATATCGAATGGTACTTTGTTCACCAATTGTCACTAGGAAATTGGGAGTACCAACAATAATAACGAGGAAGATGGACACCATCCTAAGGGGTAGAAAAATGTTTTCAAGTCCTTATCAATCTGAATTTTATTCCTTTTTACACACAAAAAAACAGATGTTTAAAAATCCCTGCAAATACCATAAGGCATATCAATGAGAAATTTTGGAAAGAGAGAAGGAATGAGGTGTGATGCTATCTACAAGGTCCACACTATTTCTGGCTCCCAAAAGGAAGGTAATTTACATTACATATGGCAATTTGGCACACTAAATTTTATTAATGGAAACCTATTATCTATCCAGTAGAAGAAATGGAAAGGGCAAATAGGTTAAAAATTTTCTCTTAACTATTAATTAATTTGCCTCAGGTGGTCTACATCCCATGACTTTCATTGCACTACAAAAAAACGCAGTAAGATCACTGCATATGTTAATCATTTCTGCATGCAGCTAAAGATATAGACTTGAATGTGTCCCTCTAAATCAATAATGATAACGCCACCACCATCAGAGCAGAAAAATGACAAACACTGTCCATACCAGCACCTACGTCTTGGCTAATTCTACTAACATCTATTTTTCTAATTAAAAGAGAATTATTAATAATTTGTTCTGTTAAAATAATCAAATCAATAAAATGACATACACTTGTGAGTTATACAAAAGTTATATCAACAGGAATGCAAATGAAAGAATACAAATAAGATTTGATTTACGCTGATTTCGTTTTGGTTTGGGAATATGTGAACATTGGTTTTTTTTTTTAAGAATATCAACTTGCTTTTATTAACACTCATAGTTTGTACAAAACAATTTCAAAAAGTCATTTAAACAAAAGAGAAGTATATTCAGATGCTTTCATTTGGAAATGAGAGGAACACACTATAGACATCTTAAGAAAGGAAAAAACGAGTGCTCAAGGAACTGGAAAGGGAAGAGCAAGAGCTAGATTTCAGGATGTACGTCCCTCTTGTTACGTTTTGGTTTCTTGTGTATAGTGGCTGCTCACTCTCCTACATGGATAACTATCTCTATATAGAGATGACCAAGAATAGAATGGTTGGAGTAAGAAAGGAGAAGTTCCTCAATAGAAATGGGGGATTGGAAGTGTTACCATTGAAGGAACAAAAGTTGGATAGAAAAACCCCCAAACAATTTTCTACAGCAACATTTCTTACTGTGATCTCTAAACCAGCAACACGGCCTCCCCCAGAAAATTACCAGTGGGTATTTCTCAGACCTACTGAATAAAATCCTGAGAATGGGGCCCGGCAATCTACTTTCCTACACCCTTTAAATGATTCTGATGCACCATTCTAGAGGAAGATTGCAGATTATGATCAAGCATATACCCCATGTAGCCATCCCACTGCTCTCTATGTACCTTAAATTTCAGAGGTTTCTGATAGAATTCATCAGAATCTCCTGAAGTTGTTCTTCTTCTCATATTTCTACTCTCAGTCAACATTACATGGCCCATTTAGAAACAAGAATCATTCTAGAATTCTGTTATGCTAACTTCCACTTACAAGATACTATTAAAAATCCTGCATATTTGACCTCTTGTGTATTGATATAACCTCTCCAGCAATCTCCCTTAGCACGTGACTTTCCCATAATTTTACATTCATTGCTTCTGTCTAGATGAAGTTATATAATTAAAGTGCAAATCTGACAATGTCTTGTGTCTATAAAAATATTTGGAAGCCTAGCAGAATTGACCCCACGGAAGAAACTATGCACTGTTTACTTAAGGAACGCTGAGCCCCTCTGTCTGCTCTCCCCACATCCTAAGTGCAGGTACGGGGATGTTTGCCCTGCCAATGGTTCCATAAAAATAATTGTACTATGTATATTTTCCTAGATATGAGCCCTCAGTACTCACCAAATTCTTAATAAGCTGAAAATTTTCAGAAGGATCAATGTAGTAGGCATAAAAGTAATGGAGGTCGTCAGGTATGCGTTTATGGTTGAGAGAGATGTTTTCCAAAAAGGTGATGCTCATGTTTCGTTCAATATGAAGTCATAGGTCTGTTCCTGAGAAGTTTGGTGAAGAAACTATAATAAAGACAAAAGCAAAACAATTTTAAAATATCTTGAAAGAAAAAGTGCATTTAATTTCAAAATTAAATTTGAGGGCTGGGTATTTAGCTCAGCAGCATAAGTGCCTGCCTGGCAAGCGTGAGGTCGTAAGATCATGAGTTTGATCCCCGGTGCCAAAAACAAACAATTAAAAAAAAAGGTTTAAAAAGAAAATTAAATTTGAAAGGACTGTCTAGCTCATTTTCAGGGCAAGGGGGCTATGTAGCATACTTTCCATTAGTCATTATTTTAAAAGATCAATTACTATCTCTCCTATTCTTTGTGGTAGATGTGTAACCCAAGAATGATCAATTATTGGGACCAGCTGCGTTATCACAATAATTGACCCTGGAATGAAGAAAGTTTAACCCAAAAAAAGCAGAGGCAAACAGAGGCTTTCCCTACATTGGTGAATGAACACTTTAACTTTCCTCCAATGGGGTGTGCTAAGACAGGGTCACAGAAACCGGAGGCCAATGACAATAGAGAGAACTTCTCAGGAGACGAAAATTGAGCCAATAGAAAAAGAAAATCTGAAACAACCTCAGAAAGGGAAAGAAGTCTTGAAGGTATTATATAAACTTTTGAGCCTTAAATCTAGTTGTAGTCAGATTCAATTTGGCTTTCTAGCTGTATCAGCGACACATTCTCTTTTGTGGCTTGAACCGCCGTGAGTAGCGCATTTGCGGCAGACTTGCAGAGCGGAGAGTTCGGATGCGCGCTTTGCTCTGCTGCTTCTCCCCGGAACAGATCTGAGGAGGGACCTTAGTGGAACCCCTTTCTCACTGGTGGTAGAAGCTCCATGATAAGATGCTTTCATGGTGACACTCTGATACCATCATTTGCTATATTATTGTCGTTCTTGGTGAAATTTCAACAAATACAGTGTATTTAGTGCTATATTTGTGTGGCATAGAAAGCACAAGAAAAGCCTAGAATGACGGAGACAGTACATGTTCCACAAAACTGGCACCATAGCCATCCCTCAGTATCTGCAGGGGATTGGCTCCTGTAATCCCTATTGGATGCTCAAACATGACGCCATACTTAAATATAACCTGCCTACATCTTCCTGAATACATTAAGTCATCTCTCAATTTTTTATAATACTAACACAATAAAACTGCTGTGTAGTAATTACACTGCATTTTTATATGTATGAAATTTTGTCTTTTTATTTTTTACTTTTGCTATGCCCTTTTTTATTTTTTATTTTATTTTATTTTACATAAAATAAAAAAAACCATTTGTACAACCAAATAAGAGAATTGTAAAAGTTATCATATTGAATATGATTATCATTCAAGTAGTTTCTCAGTACAAAATATACTAAAAAGATTCTTACACAAAAAATACAAATAATAATACAGATATCCTTTTCAATCAACAAAGATAAACTAGTGGTGTAAATGAAACAAATTAGCATATATATTGAAACACTTTTAAAGCAAGAGAATATGCAATTTGGAAAGTATATGAACTTCTCCTACTTCCTGTTTATCTCTCTTCTGTTTAAAAGATATTTGATCCATACCTGGTTGAATGTACAGATGGGACAAGGACAGAAAATGGTTTGTACTAGTTCTGTGAACTTAGACAAATTACATACATGAGGTGAATCATACAGATTGTTATTATGGATTATGATTTGGATATCAAAAATCTCTAAAAGGTTCATGGCACTGAAGGTTTTGCTGTTGTTGAGCTTTTGGAAAGTGATTGTATCATAGCCAACTATAGATTCATAGATTGATAAGGTAATTGGATAGCATTGTTAGAAGGTCCTGGAAACAAAACATGTCACCTCCTTAAAGGAAGTGGTTTGCTGAGGTGTAACCTTGAGGATAACATGTGGTCCCCAGTCTCTCCTCCCTGGCTCTTTCCTTCTCTCGCTGCTTCTTGGCTGCCACAAGACGGACAGATTTCTTCAATCATTCCCATTCACCACAATGTTGCCCCTTACTGCAGGCCCAGGAGCAACGGAGCCAAGTGACATTGGACTGAAACATTTGAAACCAGAAGCCAAAAGAAATCTTTGCCTTTTCAACTTGTTATCTCCAATTTTTCAACCACAACACAATGCTAACATGGAAAAGTCTGTGTATGCCACATTGGAAACCAAAAAAAAAAAAAATCATAAATATAAGCAAAATCTTTTTTCCATTTACCTATAGGTAGGTAAATGGAAAAGAAATCAGTGGTCTTTGCTTGGGGAGTACTTTGAGTCCACATAGAATATGTAGTAGACAGTTTTTGCATTGCTGGGGATTATACCTGATACCCAAGACTGAAGAGAGATTTAATTTGGTATATGGTTTTCAAGAACTCTGTCCGTGGTTTTCTAGCTCCAAGGCAGGCACATCATGGTGGAAAGGCAGTGGTGAAACCAATCTGCTCAGTTCATGCCGGGGGACACAGAATAGAAGGACAGTACCATAAAGGAAGGGCCAGAGCCCTGGTTAGAGCCCCCGGTTGTATCCCCTTGGCCCACATAGACACATCCAGCAGTGTGTAACACTTACCACCCAAATAACTCTCAAGTCAATCAAGCTGACAATTAATCCTGTCAAAAATGTTGTTCATGACCCGAGTCTTGAAGGATAATCAGGATTTTGCTATATAGAAAAGTAAGGAAGATTATTGCAAGTAGAGAAAAGTGTGAGTGTGTTGACTGTTCTTCATTCTCTTCCCAGATGTGTTTTCTGCCTACCTCTTTGTGATCAGAAAGAGCAACCCCCAGAGATGGCATCCTATAGGCATCCTTGTCCTTTGGCCTCTGCTAAGATCTGACCTTCAGAAGGCTCAGAAAAATTGTTCCACATGTTGATTGTTTAGGTAACACAGTTCTCGGGCCTACAACTCTCAGTGTTGCTGGTGATGACCTCAGGACTGGGGTAATGACAGCTTTCAAATACTGCCACTTAATGTGTAATCTTGTTCTTTCCCTTCCCTCACTTTTGAAAATAGTTCCTACATTGATTCCCTGAAGTAAGCAAAGCTTTTCCATTTGATATGTAATCATATTTGTTGACTATTTTCATTTTCAGAATTTTGAGTCTACATTCATTAGGAACCTTGTCCTACAATTTTCTTTGTTATTGCTCTTTTCAAGTTTGGGTATCAGGAGTAAGCTAAACTCAAAGATTAATTAAGAATTTCCCCTTATATTGTCTTTTAATTTATCTCCGATGAATTTTTCTCACAGTGCTGTTTCTTCTGTTACTTTTCTCATTTTTAATTGTGTCTGCTCCTGAAATTCCATAACTTTCAAGGCCTTTACTCATTTTGTAGTGTTGGGTCAGAGGAGGCTCAGTCTAGATTATAAAGAGCTCTACAGGAAGCACATTATATTTCACCCAGACACCTCTCCCTCCCCAGAACAACATACTGTGTGACTGCTGAGATCTTTGTGTGGTCTTCATTTCTCTCACTCTCCAACAGGCAGTTTTTCTCCAGTCTGCATTCCATTCACACTTTACTCCTCTTTGCTTTTTTATTTTAATGCTTTTATTTCATATTTTTCAGAGCTCATTTTAAAAATAACTCTTTTTTTTTTTGCAGGCTTAATAACACTCTCAACCCTGAAGGACTGACATCTCCTGTTTGAGCTCTTCACACTGCAGCACTGAACCAAGCCAAACCCACTTATGCTCTTATAATACCTACTTAGCTGCAAGCTTTACTGCCTCTCCCAACCCGAGATAAACTACTTAAGAAAAGAGTACCCAACCGTTTATTTCCTGCTAAATGTATCCCAGTGTCTTCTAATTTTTGGATTATTGAAAACTATTTGCTGAAGTGAACTGAATTGAAGTCGATATGGATGGTCCTGTTCCTGTATGTCTGGTCATCTTAATCCATATCTTACTGAGTAATAGATTGCTTAGACATCCTCTACAATATCCTGCTCAGCACTTTCTTCCTTTCTACATCATTTTGAATCCTGAAGTTTCTGAAGTACAGAATTTAGAAAAATGTGTAACTTGGGGTGAATGGGATACAGATGAAATTCTTACAAAAACAAATCACTGGAACTGAATATCCGGTTAATAAACCCTAACAAATCAGAGTTTAAACAAAAGTTACTATAAAAGTCTACAGTAACACATTAAAAAAATATATATATATATGCTAATATATATATAATGCTAATATATATATAATATATATATATATATATATATATATGCTGAGCTCAAAAACTGAATTAAGGGGTGGTCATTCTTTCTTAGTGTATTCCATAAGCATTTTTCTTATCGTACTTTTTCTTCTCCAACATTTTCTCTCCTTCTAATTCTGTATGGAGAAAATGTGTATGTGTATACATATATGTGCATATATGTGTGTGTTTCTTCATGGTTATTTTCTCTCTAGTGTTTATTCTTTTCATATTTTTATTATCTACCTTAGATCTTCACAAGAGAAAGAAAAATAAATAAACCATGTCATGTGGAACTATTTCCAACCTATAAACTGTAACCTGCAATAAAATGCACGTATCTATTTCATATAGGCTTTCTAGTCAGAACGAATATGATAAGCAAATGAAGAGCTACACAAAAAAGTTCAAACCTTTCACCACCAAGTGTTATTAAGGCTTTGTGCTGAAATACAGCACCCAGCAGCGAAACCATCAAAGCTGCACATGCAAAGTCTGAGAAAGCATAGTATTTCTAAATCAATAAGACATCAAATTGGTCTTGCTGTTGATGAGAAAAAATCTGGCAGATTAACTTAAACATGGAGTTGGATATGAGATAAAAGTAGATAGAAGACCAATGTTCCTTATTTACCTTTAAAATTAACATCCAAGTGCCTAAAACGAAGCTAAATGTAAAGAGGCACATCAAAAATCAATCCTCCGCATTTTCTGAGTAATAAATAGAAATACATCTAACCTGAAACTAATGCTGGACGTTGCTGGGATGAGATAAAGCCTTGGTGCTTGGTGTTCTTTCTCCACATAAATTTCTTGAGCACTTTCCTAGAAGATTTTCCTGACTCTGCCTATTTGGGGCTATACTCTATAACATCTTAATTTTGCTCTTCCACTCAGGTTTCTTTTGTTTGTTTGTTTGTTTTGGTACCGGGGATCAAACTCACGACCTTGCACTTTCCAGGCAGGCTCTTACATTGCTTAGCTAAATCCCGGCCCATCCACTCATTTCTAGAACACTGTCTTGAAATGTGTTTGCCCATCCAATATGTGCATATGAAACTCAAACTAACTTTTCTTGCAGGAGTCTAATGCAGGAGTCTCTAATCACTTATAGTTAAGACATATTTAAGGCAAACGGGAACACAAAGTTTTCTGTGTGTTCCTAGTTTTCTGTGCTGCTTCTTCTTTGCTTGAGATGAGCTGTAGGCATGAATTGAACTGAAAGTTTAAATTGAGATGGATCCAGGAATCACTTTGATGATTCTGATGAGCAGAGGAGGGGAAAACTGATAGGATCCTTATTAAGAAAATAGAAGGGATCATAGATTTATGGGGTGAGAATAAACTATCAATGGAAAGCAATGAATTTTTATATAACAGGAGTTATATAAAAAATGTCACCAAAGAAACTTAAAGAGGGCAGAATTCGAGGGCAAGATGTTTCAAAGAAATAGAAACAGGAAGAATTTTGAATGTTGAGATCAGTTATCTAAAAAAAGAAACAAGTTCAAGAATGTAATGTATTTTCCTGTGGGATGATCTTGCTAATGATACTGTGAAATATACCAGTGTCCTCTGACATTGTGTCCTTCAGAATGAGTGTGACCATAGGTAAAGATCATGTTGTCAGACTATTTTATTGCCTTTTAAACTTTTTATATTTTATTAACAGATATGTAAGACGTAAAATTTATATATACTTACAAGGTATCATCTGATGTTTCGATACATTATATATTTTATAATGTTTAAATTAGGGGAACATCTATCTCTTCAAATATTTATTATCTTTATGGTAAAAACATTCAAAATATTTTCCTCTATCTTTTTAAATGTATATCACGTTGTCATTATCTATAGGTACCCTATCCTTTTTATGGGTAAGTAGTATTCCATTGCATGTATATACCATAAATGTGTTTAAACTGAAACCAAAGACCTGTTACTAGAGAACCTTTCAGAAAACACTTTACTTTGTATTCAGCAAACAAAAAAATCACTGATTACTAAAGACCCTTCCCCGAAAGTATCAGGACCGGGTTTCACACGATCATATGACTTGTATTTTAACCACACGAAACTGTCAAACTTGGAAAATTTTAAACTATAAAAATATCAGTCTCCTACAGATCAACCTAATATTTGAATAATCTTGGCAAAGACATTGCATTTTCCTAGGTCTTTGTTTATGTGTCTCTAAAATGAAAATGTTAGCTCCGTCTATGCCAATCTACACTCTTCCTGTCACCTTTCCCATCAACACATCACCATCAGGAGCGCCTCCCCCGAGGTACAGTGATTTGAACTACAGACGAATTTGAAGGAACCACATTTCTGCTCCAATATGCTCCTTTATCGCCCAATCATGTATCTTTCCTCCTCTAAAACACACGAAATGTTTCATGCAATGGATGGTGTTCGGATGGGTCAGACACAAAAAGTCTAGTTGGTGTTGTGAGCTTAGAAGAGGCCCCACAATTATTATTTTAATCTACCTATACATAAACTGTATCTTGACTATTCTTCTGCAGAAAAGGTAAATTGCAGTTACATAAATTATTGTGGATTGAATATGTGATTGTTTTGATGTTCTGCTATGTACGTAACACTGTCATCAGAAATGAATGACAAGACTAACACCTAAGACAATGTGCTACAGTGGAGAATCTTCTACTGTTCTTTGGGAAAGACAGATGGATGCAGAGAATGCCATTAGCCCTGCACAGAAAACAGAATAAAAGTACATAAATTATAGCACCTATGATATCATTTTGTAATTTTTGTTTAATTTGCTGTTTTAAGAAAAGGATTCTAGCTTTTTGAACTCATCTGCCTTTGTATCCTAATAACTGTCATAATGCTTTCTCTCATGCGGTAGAAGTCAGTAATTTGCCTTTTCAAAAACATTATGAAATAATTTTAAAATATAGGAAAAATACTTGAAAGATTGCAAAGAAGTCCTTTGTGCCCTATTCCCAGTTTTACATGTGGCTAATGCATGCAATTTTATAAATGATGTGACTTACAGTAAAAGTCATTAATATCCAATCAAGTCGCAGGACAAGTAAACTGTTATGATTTTGTCAGTTGCCGCCTTCTACTGCTTCCCTATGTGACACTGTGAAGTATGTTTTGAAACATCATCATAAATAGTGTGGAACTATCTAAGAATTAGTGAATTATACATGTATTTTTTACCTCCAACTACCTATATATCATTTGACAATAAGAAAGCTACTGTAAAATATTCAATACTAACACTCAGGAGCAAAGCAAAATATACAGTGATTTAGAGATGTTGAAAGTATGAAGTAAAGGCAGTTATGAGAAAGTACAGCTGTACTGTACATCTCCTTGCCAAATATCAGTTTGTTTTGCTTATTCACCTGGAATTTCTCACTTGTAGGAATCATGTATTTCTGCTGTTTAATTACTGCAGTGTAACTCCTGGTAAATTGGTAGAGGGAGAAAGGGGCAGGGGAGGAAGGAAGGAGAGGGAAGGAATGAGGGATAGATTTAAGAGTTTAATTTGGTTTATAGATCTAATGGAATAACAGGAGCATCTGAAAGAGAATGACCTGGTCTGAGAATCTCCCAAGAATCTATCTGGGAAGCATCGTGTGAAATTAGCCATAAAGCTGGGAGTTTAGTTCAGTAGTGGGGCACTTGCCTAGACTGCATAAGGCCTTGGGTTCAAATCCAGGTGAGAGAGAGAGAGAGAGAGAATGAAAAGAGAACACAAAAGAAAGACAGAAGAAGAGAAGGAAAAGAAAGAAAGAAAGAAAGAAAGAAGACGAGAAAGAAGAGAGAGAAAGAAAAAGAGAAGAAGAGAAAGAAGAGAGAAAGAGAGAGAGAGAATGGCATCCTAAAAGGCAATAATGATAAACTACTATTAAACATCATTTACCATATATACAAAGATCCCAATCTCAGTTTTCCATCAAGCAAGGAGCAGCATGTGAGAGATTTTTGTGTGCCTTTCTTTCCATGGCACTTGTGCTCCCAAAATGATAAATTTAATACTATTCTGTTGTTGACTCACCCTTTTCTTCTAAGCAATACTGGATGCATATGCACATATGATTACAAAAGTGCCTCTTAAATTTTATTGCACAAGGTTGTGTGCAGGCTGATTGGGGGACAGATGTCAGCCCTCTGCTGTGAGACTGTGCCATTCATAGACTGCAGGGGAGAAGAACGAGAAGTCAGCAAGAAACAAAGACCTTCTCTGAGTCAGTGCCATGCACGGGCTGACTGAACGAGAGCTAGACACCAGCCCCTTCCAGCACGCGAGCAGGAAGACAAGAAGAGCCAACGTCCTCCCACCTCTCGGTGAGTGGCTGATCTGGAGAAACACAGGCTGCGATCATAACTAATGAGGTAAAATCAACTTAGTGCTTGTAGTGTTTAGTGTCTCGCTGACTTTGAAGGCTTAAAGCCAGTAGTTTGATCTATTCAGAGGATAAAAAAGTGCAATGCCACATCTATGGGGGAATCTCCTTCTGAATGTGTTCATCATTGTTAATTCCCTATTATCTTGTTTTGAAACCACGTATCATTCTCATTGTTTTGCTTGGTTGTATTTTATTTTGTCTTAACTTGTTTGATTTTATTATAGCTGATGGCATGGGCAGCTATTTCAAAGATAACAAGACATTTTATGGTAGCCATTTGGATTTACTCTTATCTTGTTTCGAAGTCCTGTGTTGTATTCATTGTTTTGTTTTTATTGGTTCTATTCTGTTTCTGACTTATTTTACTAAGTCTGAAGATATGGGCAGCTATTTTGAAGACAACAAAGAGGCATTCTGGTAACCACTGTTGATTTCCTATTACCTTGTTTTGAAATCCTGTGTCACTTACATGGTCTTATTTTGATTGGCTTTGATTGGTTTTGATTGTGTTTTACTTTGCTTGGTTTTGTCCTCTCTAAAATAAAATTTAATAAAATTTTACTGCAGAAAGTATTTTTGATGTTTTATTAAGACATTTGTCAGTTGGCTTTGGCTGAGAGGATGGGATGGCATTGTAGCACTTTAAACAGAAGATTAATGTCTCATTATATTTCTGAAAGTTTAAATTGTATTACCATATATTTAGGTGTAGCTTACTTTTCAATTTGTTATGAGTTATCTAAGATTCTTAATTCTGTAGATTCATTTTATTCACCACACGTGGGAAATTTAAGGTTAATATTTTTAAAAATATTTCCTGTTCTTTTTCTTTATATTTATCTACTTTGAAGTTCATTGACATTTCTGTATCAGTTTTCAAATGATGCCATAAGAAATTACCACAAACACCGAAGGTGAAACACACATGAATTTATTTTCTTAGAGTTTTGTAGATGGGAAATCTGACAGTTTTCAGCGGACTAAAATCACAGGGTCACTAAGACTGTTCCTCTCTGGACGCTCTCTGGATCCAGCAGAGAATGGATTCCCTTGCTCAACCAGGGAGCAGGTGGAATTCAGTTTGCTGTTATTGTGAAGCTCAAGTCCCAGTTTCCCTGTTGACTGTCATCTGAGGGACACCCTAATACCTGCACCCCAAGATCAAGTGAAATGGGAGAGAGAGTGTGGGCGGGTGCACTCTCTCCTCCACTTAAACCCTCTCCTGTTCTTTGGTTGTCTCAGATCCCAGACCCAATCCTACTTTCAAAGCCCCATGTGACTAATTTGAGCTCACCTGAGTAATACGAGAACATGCCTGTGTTTTCGAGCTTGAAACTTTAGCTCCATCAGCAAATTTCCATCCTCATATGGAAGCTTTAGATCAAAAGGATCATATGTACAAGCTTTAGAGATTAGGGTGTGGATATTTTGTGATGATGTCAGTTTTCTACTTTTTTACACTTAGTTTCCTGACACTGATGTGTTCAGCACTTACTGTATAAATATTATGAAACATTATATATAATTATAACATACAACATATTGGCATTTAAATACACCATTTCATCCTCATTATTAGTCTGTAAGATAACTTTTATCAACATTTTATGGATGAAAATTATTCAATTTTGAAAACTTAATAATTTGCCTAAATTCATAGAAGTGAAATGCAAAGCCTGTAAGTGAAATACGGTTGATTTAACACAAAACACAAGTTGGAGCACGGGTTTTCAAAATATAGATTAAACTATAAGCATTTTATAACTGCTATCTGTTGCATCATCAGTATTTAATTAATTTAGTCATAGACACAAAATTAGTGTTTATGAGAAGTTAACAATAATCCTCAAGAATCCAGAGAATTTTGCAAATGAAAGGATATACTCACATGTAGAGTATATAAAAATACTGTCTTATCAATGCAATAAAGCATTACAGTTCTTCCTTATCAATCCCCACCACATTCACTATCCTTCCAATTTTCACTGCTGTTTTACCAATTAGCCATCTGATCAGATCCCATGTCTCTTTCTCTAAAATTCTTTCTATATATAACTACTGTGTTAATCTCCTAAAACACAAATATCATCCTGGCTTAATCCTGCCCAGATAATTTCAGTGACTAAAGGTAATCAAGTTCAGACCTCAAATTCTGGCGCTAGTGATGGTGGCCTATAAATACTTTTTGTAGTCCTACCTCCACTTTTTTTCTTTCCCTTTCTATAATGTCTACTACCCATTCCACATCCTTCTTCCAATATAATGTCGGTCAACCTTTTACAGATGCACAAGAATCTCTTTGTTCTTTCAACTGTTGGTGACAATAGGCACTTTCCATAATGCTTTATAATCTCAATTTTCTTTTTTGTACATTTCTTTACCATTAATGTGTAAACTTCTTGTTTGAACGTTGTATGGATTTTGTGATGTTTACCATTTATCATACAGAGTCTTCCATGTAACACTAATGCAATATTACCTAAGGTAACAGTGAATATTCTAAATACAATAATACCAAATGCAGGTAATTTACTTTATGCTTCAGACTTCTCTAAAAACTTTGTAACATTAACTCATAAATTTTCTCTCTCAGTTTATAAGAATTTGCTCAAAATGTCCAACAATTTCTGGATAAAATCGCTAAATGCATAAACATGTATTTTAAATAGCACATGATAGGAAAGTTACATGCACCTTGTCTATAATTTAAGCATTGCTTCCATACTTTTGCCTCCACTGCAGTATAGATGGTGCACGTTGGAGTGTGTGAGGTTACCGCTGTTTCCTTAGCCACATTCTACTGACCTCTGTAGACCACTCTGCTCATCCCATTCGCTTCAACAAGCATAATCACTGGCCTGATTTTTAATGAACATTTAGTGTGTTAGATAACACTGTTACTTTGAACATATAGGTCTAGATTGGTTGAATTATGTCTTCTACACAACAGAGTGACCTTGGATGTCTAACCAATACAACAGAGACTTGTGTCCTGTTTCATGGGTTGCAGTATCTGGACTTGGAGTAATGCTGGTTGTAAACACAGAAGAAATCAAATAAAGTAGCTAAACCTACACCCTGAAGCTTCATCTTCTGAGGCTTAGTATTTTTTACACAGACATAGAAGAACAGAAAGCTAATAGTCATTTTTTTCTTGACAAACAAGTCAGCATTGAGAGCAAAGACAATAAAATCCAACTATTTATCCTTATAATCAACAGATTATAATCTGTGGTCTTCTTACAGATTGTACCAAGAAAAGCTGATGATTTCTTTGAGTCTAAATTTCAGAAATAGTCTATTCTATAAGCATTATCAAAGTAACACAAAAGTTTCAAGATACCTGGAATTGAAATCCTGATAAAGTAGAAACCCTTGCAATTTCCTCCAGGTACCTGTTTAATATTGTTTCCTGGTCCTTGCAGATTGTCTTCCTCATCTCTGTCCTACTGTACCTGAACAAAAAGATAAATGTACCTATAATATACCTGTCTCAAGGGGAAAGTGAAAGAAATGATACTCCTGAGCTCAGCATGAATTGTGGCAGGAAGATTTGGTGGCACTCCACCGAGAACACAGTCCCAGTGTTTATTCAGGTTTAGGTTTAATCAGGAGGGCTACGTGGAGCTTTAATTAGGAGAAGAACTTACTTTCTTGCACTATTACAAAACAATGATTATGTGCTCAGTGTCCTTCCCAAGCCAGATGAAACTTCCCTATGTTCTTCTAAATCCCCTCATGATTTAATCTTGAATTGAGCAACACAAAACAAAAGAATCAATTCCCTTTCTAAAAAGCAAATGTTTAATTCTCACACTGGACTCATGCTAACCTGCAAAATATTTAGGACTGGAAAAGAGCAAAACAATAAAAATAGAAGATGCTTAATATTTTTTCCAACGCACTATTAGCACTATCCAGAATGATCACTATCATAATTATTATGTGATTCAGAGTCTTTCTAAATTGTGCAGGTTAACCTGAATGTGCAATTCTACTCTTCCAGTTTCCAAATAATTGGGATTACAGGCATGCACCACCATGCCTAGTTTCTATCAAGACTTATTAAATCATTCATGGTTTATCTTTGGCAATCCAGGTACTCTGCATCTCCGTATTTTATTCACTTGCTATTATTCCTCTCTATCATCTCACTTTAGGACCCTAGATTGCCACTTAGATTGCCTCTGAACCCCAATTTAAATACATTGAAAAATAAGTTTTAAAAAAATCTAAGAAATTTAAATGATGTTACCTTTTGTGGTGGCATTTGTATTTTATATTTAACTTTAAAGAAAACATCTTCTCGGCAAGCATCTGTATCCAAATTCTGAAAAAAAGTGAAGGCTTACATTACACATATGTTTCCATAGATTATCAAGAGAGTCATAACTATATAAAGTCACTAACCTATGCAAAGCAAAGGGTATAACAGAACAAGACAAAAGTATGGAAGAAAGCAGGACATTACACCTTACTTTGAGAGTAAAGGATGATTTGGAGGGTGTTCTGAGCTTCAGGTGTTTGTGGGACTTCACTCGAGATACACAGGAGGAACTGAATACTGGAGTGCGGACTCTAAAATCACCAGGGCCCTGGACCAATCATCTCATAAAAGGCTCTGGAGAAAATAAAGCTCTTGATCAAGTGAGATCAAGAAATCCCACATGTTTTATCCCTTTCCTTTGGAATTTTCTAAATAATATTGCCACTTTAAAGATACTCACAAGTCCTGTATTTAGATTAGATGTGGGAAGGAACCAAAAGAAATGTTTATAAAGGAAACTGAAAGGGTAGAAAATTCGAAGAAGTAAAATATGGTCAATTGTAATCTTATATAAATTCCCAAAGGATAAGAATTGGCATGAAGGGTTATCTTACTCAGCACACTGTCTAGGATCTAGCAGAGTCTGGCATATAATATGTGCTCAATGCATATATTTAGCAAATGGAAGAAGGAATAAAGATAAGCAGCAGCAAAAGCATCATTTCTCATATAACTCCTTTGTGCATTCTACTAAATGCCTAATAAGACTGGGGGGAAAATGTTCACCCCAGTCCTATAAAATTTAGACAATAGAATATTTGATTTTGGAGAAAGGTTCACAAAATCCATGGTGTTTAGAAGACACTATAGATTCTGAAGTATATTCTTAGACTCTACAACAGTGATCTTTATACAGAAGATGTGAGGACAATTTTTTCTCCCCAGAAGTCACTGGCGATGTCAAGATTATTTTTGGTTGGCACAAAAGGAGATGAATTTCTACTTCAATCTACCTGATAGAGACACTGAGGAGGCTGCAAAATGACACAAGGCAGATCTCTAGCAAAGAATTCTCTGACTCAAAATGGCCATAGGGCTTCTGTTGGGAAATCCTGTCCCACAATGTACAGACTAACAAGGGTGAGTCCAAATAATGCATAGAAAAGATTTTATTTACCCTTTTTCTAAATCCTGGCTTAATTACCCTCTGCCCTAAATTCTAGCTAAATAAGAAAACTTATGACTATTTTCCAAATATCAAAAAATAGTTGTTTTAAGCCAAGCAGAGCCTGCCCGTGTTTACACTAGGTCCCCAAAGTCATCAGAGCCAAATGCTAGAAAGCAATGGTTGAGAATTTGTCACCATAAGAAATGAATGTCCTAAGATCAGAGCACAAAAATTTGCCCTGCATTCTACAGGATGGAAGATGCTTGCACCTAGGATCAGAGCAAACCACGCTAAGGAAACCAATAAGCCATTTTTGCAGAGGGAAATGAAAAGTTGTCAGAGTATGTTCCACATCTTTAAGATAGGAAATACGGAAGTTGGCTCTGGAATAAGAGGAAACAGTATGAGACAAAGACAAAGAGAAAGAAACCTGACTAACATAGTGGAAGAATACAGAAAAAATCCCAAGCAAATGCAGAACTAAAATCCCCACTAGTGATCAAAGAAAGACATGCTATCAAGTCAAATTAGTGACAAGGATGGCAAATTTGAGCTTTAAATTCAAAGGAAAATGACAGAAATGAAAATGACAACCAGGGTGTGGGTATGATTGGGAGAGAATAAAGCTTCCACATTCAAAAATGGCTTCTGATATCAACTAAAAGAAACTAATAGAAGAAAGATACATGTGAGGTGAAAAGGGAAACCAAATTCATAGACTAAAAGTCTTCACTAAGCAATAGGCTAAAATAATAAATAAGACATCCTTGGAAAGTACAGAAATCTAGGAGCATGCAATAATATACAAATGCTAAAAGGAAGTGGATAGTTTGTCCACAGATGGTATGAATCAGGCTCACTTTAGACCTCCTGAGTAACACTAAATATAAAACAAAAATAGGACAAAATCTGCAGAATGTTTCTATATATAACTCTGTGAAAAACAGTAAGAGAAAATGACCAAAAGATAATTATGGTAAGAATGTACACACCTATCACTCCACTAAAAATCAAGTATGAACAAATACACTGTTCATATTTAAATAAGTTAATATTTATGCATCAACAAGAATAAACCATTTTAATCATCAAATATTACTATTTTATATACTAATCATGTATTATAAGAAACGTCAGAGTACTATATTTATAGATTTTAATCATAATATATGTTCTTGCTTATAGTGATTTCACTCCCTTTCTCCAGGTCAACTGCAGTGCTGCGTTGGTAAATATGCTCTCTGAACAACAGCCAAAGTATCTTGGATTTTCTCTCAGCACTTGCATTTGCTAGATAGACTCCCTCTATGGCCAGTGTAGGCCCAAATGTTTAAGCAACCTAATTTGAAAGATTTCTGAATATTTAACAATGGAACCACTCAGAATCAGCCAACGCCTTCATACCACTGAAAAACGTTACTTTCTCCCTTATTGCATTTAATTATGGCTAGCTGTTTGCATCTACCATATGTTTCTGTTACTAAACTAGGGTTTATTACTCAAGGGTAGAGAATATAACAAAACAGTTCATGTATTTTCAGCTTACAATGGCTCTAATTATAGTTTGGGGCCTTCTAGATTGAATGAAAGCTAGATGCATTTAGTAAAACTTCCTTATAGTTTTTAATTTGCTCTTTGAAGGTGGAGATTTAGGGTACCAGACTTTCAAGGTGAATCATAGCTCCCTGTTAACTGTACTATCACAAGGATAAAAACCAATACTCTTCAGCATTATATTGTGGATGTTTGAGAGATTAGGTGTATTAAAAGCTTACATTTTCAATTTAATGTATTTATCAGGACCTAACCCTATTACATTTGATAGAGAAGGAGAAATTGAGGCAACAATCAGAAATCCTTGACAAAGGTACTGGTATGGTTTCTGTCTGGATGTCCACCCAAAGCCTCATGTGGTCATGGGTGCGGGCTTTTCAGACAGCTTGTTAAACCTAGATCTCTTCTTTTCATGCCCTCACCTCAAGAAACAAAATTATAACATTTCCAAATGGATTCAGCAGGGGCCAGGGTCCCTGCTTTGTAAACCTCCTCAGAGTGTGCAATAGAGAGCTACAGGGATGGTGTGAGCACTACGCCGGCCCTAGGACTGACAGCCTGCCTACAAGATAAGAGAGGAAAGAGGCTTACTCTCCCCACTTTGTTCTTGCTGCTTTTATGTCTTCTGCCACCTTGAACTGTTGCCCCTGTACCATGCCACCCAAACTTGGAGTCATCTGATTAGGGACTGAAACCTCCACAAACTGTGAGCTAAATATATTTTTCTCTCTTTAATTTGGGCATTAAGTATTAAGAGAAAAGTAACCAATACAGATACCAACTCAACAGATGTTCTGAAGGAAATATCAGCAAGGAAACATGTACTTTATTACTAGATATTGGCCTCAAAAAGTGGAAAGGGATTCTAAACCCCAGAGAACTAGAAGGAATTTCATATGAATCACAGAAATTTCTACCCAGTCTACATGAAAATGTCAGCCTAACTAAACTGACCTTTCCACATGAATGGAATGTTAAGTTAAACAATGACAGATAATTTCATGGCCTAGAGTAGCAAGCTAATACATTCAGCCCCGTGCTCCCTGACTATGAAATACATCCTGATTACCGATTGGCTTTATGAAGACGTTAAGATGATAGATATGTGAATCAGTTTCACTCAGTCTTTTCACAATGTGTGCATAAATCACACATTGTTAAAAGGTGTATTTTCTTTCACCCCCAGGAAGTCTACCAGAGACAAGCATCGTGGCCTGTCTCTTTGGGACCCAAAACTCTGGGACCCGCAGTGTGGCCCGGGCTGTTTAGATTGAAAGTCTGCGCAGACCTGCATCTCGGCGCGACTGTTTGGGACTGGTAGGCCCGCCCTTCATCCCCAGGGAACTTCCCAGAGACCGACATCTGGGCCAGGTCTGTTTGGGCTCATAGCCCCGCCCTTCACCCCCAGGGAGTCTCCCAGAAACCAGCATCACGGCCTGTCTCTTTGGGACCCAAACCTCTCAGACCCGCAGAGTGGCCCGGGCTGTTTGGAGTGGGGATATTGTGGAGACTGGCATCTTGGCCAGGTCTGTTTGGGACCGGGAACCTTGCAGAAACCAACATTCTGTCATGACTCTTTGAGACCTGTAGGCCCACCCTTCGCTCCCAGGGAACCTCCTGGAAACCTGCCTGGGACAAAGCATGGTGGCCTGGCCTGCCTGAGATTCCACAGGCTCCGGGGTGACCACACCGAGCATTTGCCTTACAACTTAGGGAGCCAGGAGCCCACAGAGGGGAGTTAGGACCCTGTGAGGAAGCCAAGAGCCTGTGGGGGAGCCACTGCCCCTCCAGGAACTGAGGGTGTAAGAGGTAATTCACCACACATGCAGAGAAAGCTTTGGAACACCGCTCA
>PVJX010025926.1:0-26406 GCA_004027295.1 Dolichotis patagonum | reverse complement strand
TTCCATGTGTTTGTGAGGTTTTTGCAGTTTCTTTTATCGTTAATTTCTAGTTTCATGGCGCTATGATCCAGTAACATGCATGGGATAATTTCATTTCTTTTGCATTTACTTAAATATGTTCTGTGGGCTAGTATATGGTCTATTTTAGAGAATGTCCCATGTACTGCTGAGAAGAATGTATATTCTGATGTTGTTGGATGGAACACTCTGTATATGTCTATCAAGTCCATTTGTTCACAGGTGTGATTCAGCTCTGTTATTTCTTTGCTGATTTTCTGTTTAGTTGACCTGTCCCTTTGTGTCAGTGGCATGTTAAGGTCTCCTGTTATAATTGTGTTATTGCTTATTTGGTTTTTCATTTCTGTTAATACTTGCTTTGTATAGCTGGGTGCTCTGGAATTTGGTGCATATATATTTAAGATTGTTATCTCTTCCCCTTGAAGTTTTTCCCTAGCTAGTATGTAATGACCTTCTTTATCTCTTCGGATCATTCTTGGTTTGAAGTTCATATTGTCTGCAAACAGAATAGCTACCCACGCTTTTTTGGGGGGGGAGGTTCTTGCTGCATGAAGTATTGTTTTCCATCCTTTGACTTTCAGTCTATGAGTTTCCTTTTGGGTTAGATGGGTTTCTTATAGACAGAATATGGTTGGATATTGTTTCTTGATCCATTCTGCCAGTCTGTTTCTTTTAATTGGTGAATTGAGGCCATTTACATTAATGGTTATAACTGTTATATATTGGTTTATTACTGACATGTTATCTTTCTGCTGTTGTATCTTTACCTTTCCATTCTGTTTAATTGTCTGCCTTGCTTAGTGGTTTTTTTCCTATGTGTATCTAGAATGTCTTTCAGTATTCTTTATAGGGTTGATTTGGTGATTATGAAGTTCTTCAGCTGTTCTTTGTCATGGAAGTATCTTATTTTTCCATCCATTTTGAAGGACAGTTTTGCAGGGTACATCAGTCTGGGTTGGAAGTCGTTTTCCTTTAGGATCTGAAATACTTCACTCCATGCTCTTCTTGACTTCATTGTTTGTGTTGAAAAGTCTGCCATGATTCTGATAGGTTTTCCTTTATAGGTGATCTGTCTTTTCTCTCTAATATCTTTTAATATTCTGTTCTTATGTTGGATTTGTGGGATGGTGATTATTATGTGTCTGGGTGTAGTTTTATTTTGGTTATGGCTATTTGGACTTCTATATGCTTCACTAATCCATATGTCAGTTTCCATTCTCATGTTTGGGAAATTTTCAGCTATTACTTCTGTAAATAACCTCTTGATATCATTTGTGTTGTCCTTTTCTTTTTCATTTATCCCTATTAATCTTATGTTGTTTTTCTTTGCATCATCCTTTGCATCATCTTGCAGCTGTTAAATTGTTATTTCCTGGTTCCTTGTTATTTTTAAAAGATCTTTCCTTTCCTGTTCACTAGCTGCAATCTTATCTTCAAGGTCTGAAATTCTATCTTCACTTTTGTTGAGGTGGTTTTGGCACCTTTCAATAGAATTTTTGATTTCCTGTATATCTCTTTGAATCTGCTTCATGCATTCTGTTTGTTTCTTATACTATTCATTCAGGGATTCTATATTTTTGCTTTGTTCTTCTAATTTTTTAACTGTGTCTTCTTTAGATATGTTCATTTCACTTTTATCATTTCTTTTTTTTACCTGGGAGATTATTTCTGATTTGAGTTTCTTTATAGCTTCCCCAAGTTGCTTCTTTATTTCAGTTGATATCACTTCAAGTATTTCAGGTGTATGGCTTATATTTTCTTCTATATACTTGGCTCCTAGGCTTTCTTGGGATGGGCTGCATGTTTGAGATTGCATTTTGGTCTTTTATCTTGTCATTTTCCTATATTTTTGTGTTTAGAACAGTGTTCCAAAGCTTCCCCTGGGCGTGTTGGAAATGACCTCCTGCGCCCTCAGCTCTTGGGACTGAATGAAGGTCTCTGAGCGTGTCCCAGTCAGACCTGCAGGACCTCCAGAACCAAGTCCAGTGTTTTAAGAAGCTGGGTGGGTGCTTAACCACTGGGAGCAGTGGTCTTAAACTCTCCCTGGGCCAGGGCCGGCGGGCTAGAACTCCCCTCATGCCACTTTGGCTCCCCAGATTGAAAGGTCACTGGGCATAGTCCACTCAGGCCCAAGAAACCTCCCAAGCCTAGTCCAGTGTTTTAGGGAGCTAGGTGGGCACTTAACCACTAGGAGCAATGGTCTTAAACTCTCCCCAGGCCATCACCAGCGGGCTGGAACTCCCCTCCTGCAGCTTTGGCTCCCTGGACTCCAAATTCTTGAATTTTAATCAAAGGACACCATTCACTGGTTCCCAGATTGGCTCTACATAGAATAAATTCTTCATAATGAAATAATTGTTCCTGCAGTATTTGGCCACTTTTTGGTGTGACATAGTTATATTATTCTGTTCTCAGTGTGAAATTTGGGGATCATTTCCTGCTCCCTTTTGTTACTTTTCCATTGGCTTTTTAACAGGTACTGGGACCACCTCAAGCATATTGGGGAGACAGATTTCTGTCTAGATCATGGCTGTGATTCCTGGGACTTCCACAGAGCCATGGGACATCTGCTTTAATTTCCCCTTCTCTCTGTGATAAAATTGTTTCTTTCTTTCCTTGCAGAGAGTGGGTAAAAAATGAATTTGTGACCACTCTTAAAACTTTAACCGCCACAGGAAGGCATTTCGGTGGCATCTTAGCTGCACACAGCATCAGCACCACGCTGAAGTATTGGTACCACGGCTCGCCCCCCGGGGAGATTGTGTCTTTAGGAGTGTTGAGTGAAGGTAAATCTTTGCTTTTCATTTCTTATAATATTTTATCACTTGCTGTGTAGGTCTTAACATGATCCATAAGCTGGACTTACATATATTATAGTACATTTATTGACTCATTTATTAATCCAATTATTGTTTTGAAAATGTAACGACATTTTGTATGGATGTACTAGGAACACACACACACACACAAATGAGAACTGGCCCCTGCCTTCAGAAAACCAAATATAAAGCAAAAGAGAGCCTACACATAGAGAAACTTGTCCCAAGAAGGTTTTCTTACTGTACCCAGCAGAGCAAGGGAAAGGAAGGCCCAGGAGCTAGAGGAGGTAGAGCTGGTTTCAGGGAGGTGACGCTTCTTCAGTTGAAGTTCAGGTGTGTAACACTGGCACACCGTGGGCTAAGATCAGCGTGTTACCTTCATAGGAGAATAGGCATTTTTAAACCCTACCTTGACTTGTAGAAAGAAAGTTAAATCTATGTAGGAATCACACTCAAAAAGAAAAAGTACAACACATGGGGAGGGAGGCAGATGATCATTGTCTGTTCTAGGTAAGCCCTGGTACTTTCTCTGTCCCTAACATTAGCTCTGTACAGACAAAACAGGTAAGAGAATTCATAGAGGACCTGAGAAGCCCACTGGGGAGAAGTTTCTCAGATCCAGGTTTCTTGACCATCCTCAGGGTTTTTTTGGGGGGTTTTTTTTCCCCTTCCCAGCAACATTTTTCGTGGCCTGAATGGCGAGAATAATTCTCTTACTTGATGGAGGCATCAAAAAGGAGAGCAGCTTTACTGGAACGGTGCTCAGTTAGTAAGAGATGCTGCCAGGCAGTTTTATTCAGAGTGCCTCTGAACGGGACCCGGAGCCGGGAGGAAATGAGCAGCTCTGCAGGCCGCTGCTTCCCCTGCCCAGGCCTCCAGAGCCTCGCCATGTGCCTGCCCTACTGGTTCAGAAGCATGGAAGGCCAGGCCAGCAGGTGACAGCTCAGAGGCTGGGGGGACCCTGAGACACCGCGGGAAGAAGGCACAAGAAGCACAGTCAAGATGTGGCCAGAAAAGGTGGCCTTAACTTCCAGAAATGAGAGAAACAGAGAAGGGAGAGTTGTCAGTACTTGGATAAGCAATCGGCCTGTACTTGTGGAATAAGTGCTTCCGATCTGTGTGCCCAGAAACTCAGTCCCTTTATCCCACCTTAAAAATTGGGTATCGTGTGTCCCTTCCTATGGCCCGTAGTAGGACATGTTCATTTTCTGCGTTCTTTTGCTTACTTTGCCTTGTGTTTGCTTACTGCAGGCCAGTTCGGCATTCCTGAAGGGATTGTCTTTTCTATGCCCGTAAAATTTGAGAATGGAATGTGGGTGGTTCTTACAGATCTCAAAGATACTGAAATAAGTAAAGAAATAATGACAGAAATGACAAGTGATCTAATTCAGGTAATCTCAAGAGTACACATAAGGGCACTGACTTTGGTTTCTTGTTGTTGTTTTGTTTTGTCTTTTTGAGACAGAGTCTCATTATGCAGTTCAGGCTGGCTTAGAGCTCACCATGTAGCCCAGGCTGGTCTCAAACTTGCAAGGATCCTCCTGCCTCAGCCTCCTGAGTTCTGGGATTACAGGTGTGTGCCACCACACCCAGCTAAGGGAACTGACTTTGTTAATGACTGGAAACTAATTCCCCTCAACTAGACCAAGGCATACATGGGTCTTCTCTGGGTTCTATTTGTATCTTATCCCTAAAAATAATGAGGCACTAAAAGTTTAAAGAAATCAGCAGAAGAATACTTCTCATTTGACAATACAATTTCTGGGATGCTAAAAATATTTTTTGTTTATTTCATATCTAGAATTGAAGTATTTTTCTGTGAAAGAATGATTAAGTTAGTTAATTGTGGTCATTTAACTGACTGTAAAATTTTTCAACAGGAAAAACTTGTTGCCCTCGGAGAACTGATGACTTTTCAGCCACACCAATCAGGTAATAATTTCCTAGATGTGATAGTTCATTGCACTGCTATTAAGAAAAATTAAATACTTGCTATAGCTTAACCACTAATAAGGTAGATAACACTAATCCATTTTCTATCATTTTTAAACTAAATTACTGACAAGCTGCCAAGTTCAGTGCTAAATTACTGACAAGCTGCCAAGTTCAGTGTGTCTTTGGAAATAAAACATAAAAATACTAAGAACATCACATCCTAAAAACACTGTGGCCTGAGAAAGTTTGTACATATCATATGTAGTTGTTTTCTACAGCTACTGTAACACATTACCCCAAAACTGGTTTGCTTAAAACAACAGAATTACTTCCTTTCCACTTGGGAGAATAAGAGGCCTAAGCTTTGGTGTCAGCAGGGCCATGTTTCTTCTGAAGGCTCTGCAGAGGAACCTATGCTTCCTTCCCTCCTTCAGCCTTAGAGCTGTTACTCCAGTCTCTGCTTCCTTCACGTCTGTCTTCCTCGGCTTCTGTGTCGCCAGATCCCTCTCTGTCTCCCTCTCTCTGTATAAGGACACCCAGCGTCACATTCAGGACCCTCCTTGTCAGCCCAGTATGACCCTGTCTGAAATCAGGTCTTTTTGAGACAGGGTCTTGCTGTACAGTCCAGGCTGGCCTTGAGCTCACTTTGTAGCCCAGGCTGCTCTCAAATTTGCAATGATCCTCCTGCCTCAGCCTCCCAAGTGCTAGAATTACAGGCATGTACCACCACACCTGGCTAGAAATTAGGTTTTAAATCTCTGCTGAGAGGCGGTTTCCAGAGAAGGCTACATTCACAGGTGCCAGGGCTTGAGACTGCCCTAGGTTCTGTGTGGGAACCCAGTTCAGCCCACAACATCATATTTATTTTGCAGTAACTTTATTTAAACCCCACTAAATTTCAATAAGCTTATTTTTCTCATGATCATTTCCTCTAAAGTAAAGGCCTAGGGCAATACTGTCATTTTTGTTTCTTTCCTTCTTTTGACCTAAAGAAAATCCAGTATCAATACAGAAATAGATACAGAGAAATAAATCCATTTATGTAAAGAACTTTAATCAAATATCATTTGGAGCCCAACATTGCTTCTTTCCACTAATATTTATGCAGCGCAAGCCTCAAGCTGGTGCTGGGCAGTGGAAAGGCAGGGGTGAGTGTGGTGGAGATCGTGGAGCTGTATGTTATGAAAGTGACCTTGATGGGTCTTTTCTCAGAAGACCTTTGAGTGAACTTGTAGATACTCAGCTTCAAGGACGCAGCAGTGGAACATAATGTGCCTGATTTATAGTAAACGTGCCAGTGTCGAGGACACCGCTACTCAACAATGAGAATAAATTCAATTAAAATAAGGGTAACGCTGCATGCTAGTCCAACAAAAAGCTGAAGTTCTCTATGCTGAGTTTATTTGGAATATCGAATTGCTTCCAAAGCACATGTTTTTCTCCTGTTTGTGTCCTTCCTTTACTGGCGCCTTAAATAGATGCTGAGATCATTTTGGTCATCAGCACCAGATATGGGAATGGAAAGTGAGTCCTGATTTGTGATTTTGCTTGGCATTTGGGGAGGAAGAAATGGAAACAAAGAAGTTGAGGGTAGTACAAGAAGCAGATTATGAGATGGACTTTTAGGGTGTATATTACATAAAGAAGAAAAAATCTAGAGAAATGAAAAAGCTCAGTCGGCACTGATACAGAAGATATCTAACAACCAGAATGGTGCAGATCCCAACCAATGGAAATAGTTGCTGTCTTTCACAATTGACTGGTAAAAAGGACCCGGCAGAGGACCATGAAGGAGGAACGCAGGAGCAGACCAAAGCAGATTCAGTGAGACCAAAGTACAGGCAGAGGGAGGAATGGCAGAGAGACCTTGAGATAGAGACTGTGAGTGAACAGGGAGTAAGCTCTGGGAATTCAGAGGCTGTTCCGGCCGATGGTCAGGTCACCAGGAGAGGGCCAAGTGGAATGAAACCTAGGGGTAGGAAGAAGGTAGAGGTGCACGCTGAAGCCCCCTCAGAGGGCATCAGTCTCCCACCTGGCAACACGACACATGGATGTAATTAAAGACACAGAGAGAAAGTTCTGCAGTCGAGGAGCTCTAGGATGACCCAGTGTTCTCGGTGGAATAAAAGTCCGTGAGTCCAAGAGCTCATGGCTTTTATTGGTATCAGTCAGGCAGTGGGTTAGGATCATGGCACTGTGCTAGGGAAGAGAAGCTGCAGGCATGGCTTCAAGGCGAAGCAGAGCACCCTTGCACCAGGCACAGAGGCCCCCAGTTAACAATGTAATAGAAAGTTCGCTGTATGCAAGGCTGACACCCTTACTGCCAGGAAGGCGCAATTCTTTTTAAGTCTCATGAACTCAGCTAAAATGTTAGCTCATGTCCTAGCCCTGGAATTTCATAGCATCTTGCTTGAGCCCCGACTCCAGCCATCAGTGGGGGCACAATTTTTGCCCTCGTGCTGCAGTGTGACACTGAGCCTCCCAGACTCGGTCACATTCTTCTGGCTGATTAAGGGAACATCTACTTCTCCATAGCCAGCTCTGCGTATCTCAGTGTAGAGGGTTGAGGCAAAGGTCAGGGGAAGAAGGAGGCAGGGGCCTTTGTTTCTCAGGAGACTGTGGCTTGGTGGTCTCCCACAGGTGCAGGCAGAGAGGCCTATGTAGAACTCAGCGGGAAGTTGCTTTAACGTGAAGTCTTGTTCTCATAATTTAGAGGCCTTCTGGGTAGCTTTCTGCATCTGATAGGCTAGGGCTACAAGTCCTTTCATCATGATGGGTTACAAAACTGTCGCTGTAGATTGAACTCCATTGAGTGGTAAGTAGCCCTGAGTTTTCCATCTGCATCGGCGTTACAGAGATTTGTGAAGTAAATTGACCTCACTTGTATATACCCTATGTGCTGGTTAACAAAGGTCACCATATGTATTATGGAACTTGACTCTTACTTTTTTTGTACCAGGAATGGAACTCAGGACCTAGCAGTTGCCAGGCAGGCACTGAGCTATACCCCTGGCCCGACTCTGTTACTTTAAGATTCTGCTCCCTTATGAAAACAATAAAAAATAAAAACCACTGTGCTAGGAATTCCAAACTCAAAGTGTTGGAAATAATCAGAGCATTATACCCTCTCTCAGTTTAGAGATCATTGCTTAATAACTTAATCAATGAAATGATCCATGTATGAGGTTTGCTTAATCCTTCCAACTAATTTAACACATAATTTCCCTGCTTTCAGAAACTGAAGTACCCAAAAGAGATGAAAACATTTTATCTGTCACTGAAGACCATCAGGAAGAGCACAGGCTTTCAAATGGTAGGTACATCCAAGTGAAAAAGAAAGCTATCTTTTTAATCAAAAGATTAACATTACATTTTAAAGACATGAATTCAGTTGTTCCTTAAACATAAAACGGGAAATCTACTTTCTTACATTTTTCAGGAGAGAATGTTGTCAACATCGTTGTCATCACCCTTATCTTGTTCTCAGAGACATCATGTTACAATATCTTTAAATCTTTGAAGGAAACGAGAGGTGTTTGTTGAGTATCTTCTGTGTCCTGGTTTCTGGGAGAGATCTTGGTGGACACAGTAAGGGGGTGATGGCCACACAAGTTTCTGTGAGGAAGCAACCAAGAGACTAGGAAATGCCAAAAAGCACGATGAATTAAAAAGCACAGTAAAGTAGGACAAGGTGTGTCAAAGGGCCAAGAAGTACACAGTAAGCAATCTGAAAACTCACAAGACAAGGAAAGATCCTTCAGTGTAGGAAGGAGAAAACACTCGTTCCTTTGAACCTGCCTGGAACTTAAAATGACAAAAGATAAATAAATGGATATTTATTCAGAAACCATGCTCAGTTAGGCAAGAAGAAAAATTTCTAGAGATCTGCACAACACTGTACATAATTGACAACATTCGCTCCTTAAAAATGTAAGAAGATTTTGTGTTATAGATATCTTACTGTCAAAACCCTTCAAGATGCCAGCAACATAAAAATGTATCAAGATGGCTTCTGCCCTCACAAGTACTCGCCGTCTAGCATGGGAAATAGCACAGCAAAGATAAAAGTGCTCTATGAAGAGCTGTCTTAGTTTGTTCAGGCTGCTATATAACAAAATACCATAAACTAGGTGGCTTGTAAATCACGGAAGTTTATTTCTTACAGTTCTAGAGCTAGGAAGTCCAAGATGAAGGCGTGGGTAGAATCCGTGTAGTCGGGACCCGTTTCCAGGTTCATAGCTGTCCACAGGTAGAGAAGGACAAGTAAGGTCCTTTGCATATTTCATGAGGACATAATCCCACTCCTAAGAGCAGTGCCTTCGTGGTGTAACTGTGCCCACACCCATGCTCTCAGCGTAGTTACACTGGGGTGTGGGCATCAGCCTATGAAGGTGACACAAACACCTGGACGCAAGCACGAGGTAGGTCCAGGCTATGGTGGGAGTGTGGAGGGGCCTTGGACAGAGGCTATCCAGAAGAGAGACATGGAAGTTGGGTCTGGAAGGATGAGAGGTGACTCATAATTTAGAAAAAAGAAAGTATGCAAATGGAGGGGCGGGCAGGCAGGAGATTGTAACCTATTACAGGAAAAAGAATATGGCAGAGGAAACGGAGGCATGTCCAGATGTGCAAATCTGGGGTAGGAAAAAAATTTTCAGAGGATGGTAGGTAGTGTAGCTGGGGACACAAAGAGTAGAACTGGGGAGGGAGGTGGGGCCCTGTGTTATCTGGTTGTGTGGGTATCAGCGTGGCTGGAGCTGGAATAGATGGGCTCAGGGCTACAGAACCAATCAAGCTGGACCATTAACCCTACAGAGGACCGTCACACACCCCGGGTCACTGCCCAGAAGCTCATGGTGAACTCAGTCCCAGCCAGAACTGACCTCTGCTGTGCCTCTAGGTTTCTGACCAGCAGCACTTACTTCCTGGGGAGGCACTCAGGACCTTGTGTGGGAACTGAGAAAAACCACAAGGTGACTTTCATGAGGAGCTTGGCTGGACAGATGAAGAAAAACCAAGTCACAGAGCATATATTCCCTAGAATATGTAAAATTTAAGTTGTCCCTTAAAATTACAGATACTTAAATCTTCTAAGTCGCATGCTTGTGCAGACTAAAGTGTTTAATGAGAAGGTAGACAGATGGCATTGATTTCAGGCTGTAATGGGAACCATTTGTTGAATGAGTATTGCAGTCAAATATAATGTATTACAGTGCTTACCACACTGTGAAAAAAATGTCCATAACCTTACATGCATTGTACAAACATCAGTGATTAATGACATTGATTCAGTCACTAGCATTTTGCTCAGTGAAATATTATTAAATTGATACAAAAAGAGTAAGATGAGATCCCATTTGTTGATTCTTTGTATTATTTCCTATAGGAATTGGGGTTTTTTCATAGTCTTTGCCTACACCTACATCTTCAAGAGTGCTACCTATTCTATCTCACAGTGGATTTAGGTTTCTGTTTAATATTGAGGTCTTTGATCCATTTGAATTTTAATTTAGTGCACAGTGAGAGACAGGGGTCTAGGTTTCATCTTTGGCATGTGGAAAGCTAGTTTTTCTAGCATCATTAAGTAAAGAGATGATCTTTCTTCCAGTGAGGATGCTTGGCCCCTTTGTCAAAGATAAGGTGACTGAGTGTGTTTGGAGTTGTTTCTGCATCTTCTAATCTGTTCCACTAATCTTCAGGTCTGTTTTTTTGGTTTTTGGTTTTTTGGAGTTTTTGGCCAGTAAAATGCTGTTTTTATCTCGATATCTTTGTAGTATAATTGCAAGTCAGGGATTGTTGTAGTCAGGGTTTACAGGGGAATAGAGTTAATACAGGACATGTAATTTATATGATTATTTTATTATATTTACCCAAAGAGTCAAATGCAGAAGCACACACTAGAGATCCAAAGAATCCAGCTGAGGGCCTGGATCCCACGGCAGTGTCTTACACGAGTCCACTGGAGGCCTAGAGCCCATGACAATGACTCATGCAAGTCTGTATCAAGGATTCGCACTGGGCAAGCCCAAAGCCCAGCGGTGGAAGCTAGAAAGTCTGCGCCAGCAAGGTGAAGGTTCTGTGCCAGTAGGCTGAAGGATCTGCACTAGAGCCAGGAAGTGACAGTCAAGATAAGGACAAGAGTTTCCCCAAAGGGAACCGCAGCCATCCTTAGCGACAGTGAGGACCTGAGCTCCTCCAGTAATAAGAACAGCTGAGTTCATGTCAGGAACGCCAGCATGACACACTTCTCCAGGAGAAACATCAGCACCATCCTCCCCTCCAGTTCTCCGTTTGTGTTGCTGGCAGTAGTCTTCAGGTGATCATTCCACACCCAGAACCACGTTGATTCAGTTCAGCCGGGTGTTACAAACTGACGATTAGTTAATCCACCACAGGGACTGTGATGCCGCCTGCCTTGCCTTTTTGCCCAGGGTTGATTTTGCAATTCTAGGTCTCTTCTGTTTCCAAGTGAGTTTTAAGAATGATTTCTCCAGATCTGTGAGGTATGCTAATGGTATTTTGATCAGGATTGTCTTAAGTCTGTATAACAGTTTTAGGAGTATGGCTATTTTCCCAATGGCTATTAGGAGTATGGCTATGTTCTTCCTATTCATGAGCACGGGCTATCTTTCCATTTTCAGATATGCTATTCAATTTCTTTTTTTCAGAGTACTATAGTTTTCAAAGTATAGATCTTTTACTTCCTTTGTTAGATTGATTCATAAGTATTCCATTTTTCTGAATGCTATTCTAGAGGGTGTGGTTTCCCTAATTTGTATCTCATTGAGTTAGTTGTTTGTGTACAGAAATGCTATTGCTTTTGAGTGTTGACTTTGTATCCAGCTACACAACTGGGTTTGATTATTAATTCTAGAAATCTTTTGGTGAAGTTTTTGGGGTCTTCTACGTAAAGCATGATGTCATCTACAAGTAGTGACAGTTTAACTTCTTTCTTTACTATCATGATACCTTTTATTTCTCTCTCTTGTTTAATTTCTCTGGCTAATGTTTCCAGAACTATTAAATAGGAGTGGAGACAGTGGATGTCCTTGTCTTGTTCCTGATTTTAGAGTGAAACTTTTCAGTTTTTGTCCATTTAGTATGATGCTGGCTGTTGTTTTGTCATAAATGGCTTTTATCAGATTGAGATAAAGATCATCTATTCCAATTTCCTGTTGGATTTTCATCATGAATGAGTGTTAGATTTTTTTCTGTGTCTATTGAAATGATCATGTGGTTTTTGTCTTTGGTTCTATTGATATGGCATATTACATTTATTGATTTCTGTATGTTGAACCATCCCTACATCCCAGGAATGAATCCTACTTGGTCATGGTGTATAATCTTCTTGATGACTTGCTGCATTCTGTTTGCCAGTATCTTACTGAGGATTTTGTATCTATGTTCAATGGGGAGATTGGCCTATGCTTCTCCTTTTTGGTTGAGTCCTTCTCTGGTTTTGGTATCAGGTAACGCTTGCTTCCAGGAATGCATTTGGGAGTATTGCTCCCCTTTCAAATTTTATTAAAGAGTATGAGCAGCATTGACATTAGATCTTCTCTAAATTTTTTGTAGAATTCAGTAGTGAATCCATCAGCAGCTGGGTAACTTTTTAATTACATCTTCTATTTCATTGACAGATATTGAGTTATTTAGAACCTTTATATTTTCTCAGTTCAGCTTGGTAATTCATATGTGTCTAGGAATCTGGCTGTTTCTTCTGTTTTCCATCTTATCTGAATACAGGTTCTCCAAGTAGATCTTACTGGTCTCCTAGATTTCTGCAAGATTTGTTGTGATTTCACCCTTTTCATTCTTAACTGCATGGATTTGAGTCTTTTCCTTCCTTTTTAAAACTAAAGTTGACTAAAGTTTTGTCAATTTTATCTGATCAACCAAGTCATCAAGAAGATTATATACCATGACCAAGTAGGATTCATTCCTGGGATGTAGGGATGGTTCAACATACAGAAATCAATAAATGTAATATGCCATATCAATAGAACCAAGGACAAAAACTACATGATCATCTCAATAGACACAGAAACCAACTGTTTGATTCATTGATTCTTTTGTGTTGTTTTCTTAATCTTGACCTGCATTAATTTCTGCTCTGAGCTTTTGCACAGAAAAAAAAAATCACCAACAGAGTGAAGAAACAACCCACAGAATAGAAAAAAAATTTTCCAGCTGTTCCTCAGTCAAAGAATTCAGAAAAAAATCAGACCCCTCAAATTTGAAGACTCAATCCAAAATTGGGGATCTGAAATGCAATCAATACTTCTCAGATAAAGAAGTACAAATGACAAATAAATATTTTTAAAAATGTTCAGCATTACTGATCATCCAAGAAATACAAATTAAAATAACACTGAGATTTCATCTCATTCTAGAAAGAATTTCTATTATCAAAAAATCAACCAGTAACAAATGTTAAGAGTGGTTGCAGGGGTGGGAAGAGGAACCCTTCTCTGCTGTTGGTGGGAGTGTAGACTGCTGTGACCACTGTGGAAATCAGCGTGGAGATTCCTCAAAAAACTAGGACTACAGGTTTCATTTGACTAGGCTGTTCCCCCTCTTGGTATCTTCCTGAAAGAGTTAAAAAAAAACATCATGGCAATGTATACCACACCCATGTGTATAGCAGCACAACTTGTAATAGCTAAATCTTGGAAACAGCCCAAATGCCCATCAACCAATGGGTGGATAAAGAAGATGTGGTATTTTTATACAATGGAGTACTACTGTGCTATAAACATAGATAAACTTGAGGCATTTATAGGTAAATAAATGTGCCTTGAGGCCATACTGTTACGTGAAATAAATCAGACACATACACTTAAATATCACCTTTTTTCTCTGTTGTGAGAAGCTGAAAGTGTAAATAAGGACCAAAATATATATTAGATTGATAAATGGGAAGAAAATGTTCAAATGGGCAGAAGAAGGGTGGGGGAGGGGAGAAAGAAGGAAAGGAAAAGGAAAAAGAGAATAGAAGGAAAAAATGGAAACAAAGCTTTGGTAAATAGGGAGGATAAGAGGCATTGAAAGGAGGGAAGGGGAATGGGAAAAAAGAAAATAAAAAAGAAAAGGTATCATATACAGGCACAAATATGTAATGATGAACGTTATCATTAGGTAGACCTGAAGTGTACCAACTCCATGAATTTTTAAAAATAAAATGCATAAGTGCTCCCCATGGTACACAAATACCGGCAAAATGAGGAAATGAGAATTAAACAATAGCAGCGGTCTGCGGATGAGGCGGGAGGAATGAGGAGCCCCCACCCGGCTTCTTCAGAGAGACGCACAGCCATCCCGGATCACAAAGGAGGCTGAATTCTGAAGGAAGCGTGTTTCGGGGCACAAGGGCTGGGGCGACTGCTGGAGGGACGCACCGGACGCAGCCCACGGCCGTCGCCTGTGAGGACAGGGACAGCCAGAGGCTGCACACTGCGAGCTCCCTGTGGCTGGCTGAAACGCGCCCTCTGTCATCTCTTTGATACCCCTAGATACCCCTAGAAGGCCGGATTAGCCTGGAGTCTCAGGTAGTCTGAGTAGCAGTGACCCGTCGGCCCGAAAGGTGCCTGGGATGTTAGGAAGCCGGTGTCTGGGTGTCAGGGGAGACGCAGTGTTCCCCGAGGGGATGCGTCCGGCCCTGGTTCCTTCCTCTTGGGCCCCTTCTCTACTCCCTGCTTCTTGGTGCTCAAAAAATACTCACATCATTCTTCATTTCTGCCTGCCCTGGTGCTTCTGTATTGGAGACTGTCAGTCATAGACTGAGATCACGGCAACAATGAGACAAAGTAAACCTTTTTTTTTTTTGTCGTTTTGAGACAGGGTCTTGATATGCAGTGTAGGCTGGCCTTGAACTCACTTTATATCCCAGGCTGCTCTCAAACTCACAGTGATCCTCCTGCTTCAGCCACCCAAGTGCTGGGATTACAGGCATGTGTCACCATGCCTGGCCATCTTTTTTTCTTTTAAAAAAAAAAAAGCAGCAGAAGAAGGTGGGGCAGGAGGAGGTGAAGAAGAAGAAAAAGAAGAGGAGGAGGAGGAGGAAGAAAGAAAGAAAAGAGTAAGAGGAACAGGGTTCCCCTCCCAACTAGAACTAGAATAGAACAGAAAAAAGAGATCAGTAACTAAAAACTTTCAAGAAAATGAAAACAAAAGTAGATTAGAAAGAGTGTATTATTCCGTGTGCTTTTCGTTGCATTTGGATGTACACACGTGCACGTCCTGGGCCATAACATAAAGGGCGCTTTTTGTTCCAGTGTTTGGAAAGCACCAGGACAGAGCTTCGCACAGGCTGCGGGTGATAGTCTAAGCGCAGCATGTTCTGTTTAATTTTGGTTTCAGAATCTAAAGGCAGCATGTAATGCAGTGTCACCTCAGGTGGAGTCAGCCCTGCCAGGTGAGTCAGTGGGGTTGCTGGGGACCTTCGGAGAGCGTGTACTTGTCATTTGTGTTGTCTGCTTGGAGTGAGTATGGTCAGAAGAAATGGCCAGAAATGGAAATGAGTTTTCAGTAACTCTAATCTTTCCCTTTTCCCCATCCCCTCATTCTTTCCTTCCTTTGCGGTGCTCTGAACCCAAGGCTTTCATGCTGAGCTCCATCCCCAATCCTTGGCTTGATTTTTCATTTTGCGTCAGGGTCTTGCTAAGTGGCCACATTGCCAGGATGGGGCTCAAACGTTTGATTCTCCTGCCTCAGCCTCTCTCAGAGAGCTGAAATTACAGGAATAAGCCATAAAGCCTGGCTGATTCCTTTCTTACTCTTCATAAACCCTTTGAAAGATGGATAAGAATGGTAATATAGTAATTATTTTTAATACTGAAATTGCTTGCATGACTTACCTCAAACTCTTCCCAAATGCTTTACCCTCACCCTTCCCCCATCTCCTTTTCTACTTAATTCTTCATCCAAAAGCCCCAAATGGTCATTGTCACAAGAGAGGAACCTTCTCAGAAGGTGCGTAAGAGGAAAAGACAGAGAACTGAAGTGGAATTCTCCTGCAGAAAGAAATCTGGAATCAATCTCTCTCTCTGTCTCTCTCTTTCTGTCTCTGTCTCTCTGTCTCTCTGTCTCTGTCTCTCTCTCTCTCTCTCTCTCTCTCTCTCTCTCTCTCTGTGTGTGTGATACCCGCAGAATAAAGATATTCCTCATTTAGCAACCTACCTGTTTTAACAACTGTTCAAACTTGTGACCAAGGCACACTGTTCAGACTTAGGACCTGACATTCAGACTTACGACCGTCTCTTTGTTTCTTTCAGCACAGTTCTGTACATCTTGTGGATAGAGCCTCCATGCCTTCTTTTGTACAGCTCCTTGTTTGTAGTGCACTGCAATTTTTGCTGATTGTACAGCACCGTATAATACAGTGTCATAGTTCTATATTCTGTTATACATTACAGTGCTGCATGTAAGAGTTATGCAAAACTAGCAAAGTCATCAAGTTGGAGTTTCCTTTGACCACTTCTTTGTTCCGAAGACTGTAATGTACACACCGTATACCAGTGATGGCAAACCTTTCAGAGACTGAGTGCACGAAGTACATCCCAAAACCCACTTATTTATTGCCAATACAAACGCGGCAGTTAAGCCTGAATCCTGAGGTTTTCGTTTAAAAAAAACGACTCATATATTAACATCTTTCAAACACACAGTAACAGAGCTTTCCATGACACAATCAGCTTTTTTTTGAAAATTAATGGTTGCATTTAACGCGCTGTTGCACAGGTAACGTGACCTTCACTGTTGTACGCATGCTGCTAACTTGTCAGACCTCGGCGGGGGCAAGGCCTTTGTGCTGACGGAGTTCTGTGCTCCTGCGGTAGCATGCATGCCACAGGTCCGCCACCACTGCTCCACGCAGTTCCGCGTGCAGCGACCAGCTCGTAAACCTACTACCAGGAGTGGAACCCAGTCATTGAACGAGGAATGTCTGCACTTGTCCACATTTATGCAGACGCTTGAATTGAGACTCCATGAAAACGTGGTTTAAGATCTTGCAGCTTCTAAGAGAATGAGGCTTTCAGAAAAGCTTCAGAATGTAAGAAACAGTGGCGCTAGCTTGATCACTTTCCTCATTGTTTGGACAAAACTGCTGACACACACACATCCTAGACAGAGGAGGGGTTTATTGTGGCTTGAGGTTTTAGAAGTCTCAGTCTTGCATGATTGGCTGGCTCTGAGGCAGAAAACAGCAGAGCAAAAGGCCTAGCAGGGGAAAGCTGCTCACATCAGGACAGCCAGGAAGTGGAGAGAGAAGGGGAACATCAGGCATCCGTCATGCCCCAGGGATCTGCCTGTTCGGACCAGGCCTCACCTCCTAACTGCAAATCAACTATGTGCCCCCCAGGATTCAGTCACCTTCCAAAAGCCCCACCTGTCAGTGTGTAAAGGACTTTGGGAGACCTTTTGAATCCAAGCCGTAACATTTCACCCTGACCCCCAAAAGACTTGTGTGCCCCTCTTTATGCAAAATACATTTAGTCCATCGCTGAGACTCACCAGAGTCTCCACAGTTCCAGCACTGCGGAAGAGCCTAAGTCCAAAGTCTTAACGCAGACTCAAGGTAGACTCTTCGCTATGAACCACTGTTAAAATCAAAGAGAGAGTCAAACACTTCCAGCATACAGCAGCATGGAGTAAACATTTCCATTCCAAAAAGAGAGAAAAGGGGGCAGAAGGAGATCAGACCAACACAAGACTGAGACCCAGCAGGACAAACGTTAAGTCCTGTAGCTCCACATCCAGCATCTGGGGCAAAAATGTGAGTTCCAAAGGGCCCAGGAGGCCTTGCTCCGTACACCGCTCTCTGGGAGCCACGCTGCCCGGCCAAGGCTTCCTTGACATCTGTGTGAAAGTTGTCGTGACCCCACAGCTGTGGCATCTGCCTGCTGCAGAAACAAGAACCATGTGGATGGTGACAAGGTCTGCTGCCATTTTCAGCTAGGCGTGGCTGCAGCAGTCTCTTGAGTCCCAGACAGCAGAGCACTGCAAAACAGGTCCTAGCAGACAAGTTTGTGAGCAGGGTGTTCTGGGACCCTGTTCTCAAAGCACAGTCTGTCAATGTGGACCCTTGGGCTTTTAAAAGGTTAGGTCTTACTGATTTCCAGGATGTTCTAACGGCATCCTACCAATTGTCCTGATACAAAGTATTTGGCTTCTTTTTAGTGCTGATCTTTTTATCAAACAACCTCTCCTTGGCCAAAAATTCACAGGCCCCAAATTTACAGGCACTTCCCTTCTGCCTGTGCAGTGCTCAGGATAGTCAGTGCGTGAACAGATATGCAGCCCAAATGACGCTCAGGGTAAACTGCTAATGGTCAGTCTCAGGCTCCCGTTAAGTCTCCAGACGTGAATAAAATGTAGACAAATTTTCTGCCGAAGCATAATACACATGAGCTGGAGTCCAGCTGCCAGTGGAATGCTTGTTCCCAAGTGAAACCTTCTGAGCTTGGTCTTCGTTCTTTGCTTTTCTGTTTTGGTCTTCTGAGCTCTGACCAGAATCTCCAGTCAGGCCCAGCTTACAGCATTCTAGGCCTTCTCTAACTGGGATCTCCAAACTCCTCCCGCAAGCCAGTTCCAAAGCTTCTGCACCACACGGTCCAGTACTGTCACAGTTATGATCCCACTCCTGGTCCCAGTCAGTCAGTTTCCTCATCACTGGGACACAATGTCAACACCTGCAACCGAAAGGGGGAGAGGTTTATTCTGGCTCAGGATCTCAGAAGTCTGTTCCTGAGTGGTTGTCTGGCTCCGGGGCAGAAATCAGCATGACAAAGAGACATGGAGGAGGAAAGGTGTTCACTCAGTGGTCAGGAAACAGAGAAGGGAGGAGTCAGGAAGGGAGACACTGAATAAAAAGAACACAATCCAGTGGACGTTTCCGTTCTGAAAGTGTGCGTAATGATGGGCTTTGGACTGGGGCTAAAGATGGAAAATTAGAAATAGCGCCCAGAGGAACAGCAGGGCCTAGAGGCGAAATAGAGCTGAGAATATAGCTGCCCACAGAATTCAGAACGGCAGGCAGAGGAGCCAAAACATATGCACTTAACATTGTCATAAGGTCAGGAGAGGCCAGTTATATTTGCTACATGAAAATATCTAGTAATGATCTCATGGTTTTATTTCCCCATAAAATCTACATGTTCACTTCCTCAGCCATTGAATCAGAATGAATATAGGAACCCAGCAAGCAACGGAAGAAGGGAATAAAATAAAAGCTAATAAAAACAAAGACTACTAATATATACCATATGTTAATAGTTTCATCCCTTCGTTTTTCTTCTTTTTACAGACTTTGATGGCAAAACTGCAAGACACTAACAGGTGCAGTCAGACCAAATCTAAAGTTATTTGGCACTGTAAGACATACAGAAAGATCTGCAAGTGGTTGCATATAAGGAGGAGTAACTTTGAAGAATTACTGCAGCCTTGGATAATATTGTGCTGAGCTATTAAATATTTTTGTGGCAGCACAAAAAGCCAGAGTTCAATCATTTTGTGTCACCAGTGTTCACTCGTTTCTTACTTCGTTTTCTCAGAAATAGTTTGGTGTCAAGTGCTACTTGAAAAATTACACTAAAAAACAGTTGTCAGTCATTGCATCTTTTTATGAGAGACCTGCTTCCTTCCAATGGTAGAGTGGGTTGGCGTTTGACTTGGAAGATCACAGGTTTTTGCTGTGAAATCTCCAGGGTTGGTCGGGTTCCCCACCTTCAGAAGACCTGGCTGTGTGCTGAATTTCATATAAGCATTTTTGCAACAAATTGAACTTTTTCATTAACTTCCATTGCATAGGTTTCTGAACCTTGATACCACAGATAGCCTGAGTAAACTTAATTTTAGAGAAAAACAATATTTTTACCATAAAATTACATTCCCTGAGAATCAGTCTTTTATTAAAGCAGTACTAGTCAAACCAATGTACTCATACATTTTCAGGTTTATTAGGACCCTGCGAAAGGGCCAGTTAGGAACTTTTAAAAACTCCAGAGTCTCATTAAAAACCACAGCTCTCTGCTTTCTCTGTATTTTTAAATAACTCTCGAGGTATACAAACTACTTTCTGGAAGTTTAGAAGAGTTTGAGATGCTCATTTGTGGCTTCTGTATTTTCATAATAAAATGAATCATTTCAGTCCCTAACCGGAGACTTGGTCACTGCCTTGTCACTGGGGCACAGTACCTGCACCATCAAGGACAGAAACTTTATCTCACCTCGCAGTTAGTACAGGTTTCGGTCCACGCGGGCCGGCTCCAAGGCACAGCGACCTGGCACAGGGACGTGGCAGAGGCCGGCCGCCATGGCGTGGCCTCCAAAAAGGAAGGAGAAAGTCAAGCAAGTAGCTAAATCCTTTGAAGCCCTGACCAGACCCCAGTTCCCAACAGCAAATCAGCGATGAACCCCATAATGCAGTCTCCTTTCAAAAGCCCCACCTGTGAGCACTTGAGGCTCTCGGGAGACATCAAGATATCAACATGACACTAAGCTTTGGCTTGTTTCCAAAGTGAGGACTTGACCGGATGCTATTGTGAAGAAAGCGTATAGCTTGTGTTAAGGACCTCGGCTCATTCCCTAATCGGACCACTTTCCCTGCCTCCCTGTGGGTCCCAAACCAGAGGGCTGTGACCGCAAAGAGCAGTACACGGATGGGTGCTCTAGGCATATGGCAGTTGGGTCTCACCTTACCTGGCTTTGTGGTAAGATTGAACTAGATTGAAAAATGGACTCAGACCAAGAGCTCAAAGTGGGGATCCCTGCTCTGCACCCCTTGAATCAGATATATGAACCGCTCATTACCCAGAACACAGTGGAAAAGCCCAAGCAGAGATCACGACGTCACACACTTTAGCTTTTCATCATCTGGGGGGGGGTGTTAAGCTCTGGCCAATCAGATAGGAGTTTCTTCTTCAGTTGATGGATGCCCAGGAAGGGGCTGGCCAGAAGCATAGGCAGAGGTTTATGCTCTTAGGGACACGTTCAGCCCCTTCCCCATCAGCCTGTGCTCTCCAGGGTGAGTATGAACTGCCCTGTGTGTGACACCTGTATGGCGTGCTCTGGAATAGACTCCCACAGGCAAACAAAACAGCTTGATGTTAAACACTAAATCCGCCACCATACCTTTTCCCAGATTAGGACATGAAATTTCACTGGAAGAAAAAAACCCATGTTTGCTATCAATTTAAAAATAACAGTATTACCATTTCCAAAACAATTTTCGGGGTGATTTTGTTTGTTCAGCTCATGCACTAGGTCTTGTAGTACCTTGTTTTGTGTAACAGACTGACTGACTTGGAATATCTCACATCTAGTTTTCTCCATTGGAAATAACTTTAACATGATATTATTAAAAATAATTTCTCAGTGTTGTTAAAACTGCCATGGTAAAGGCCCAGGGGAGGGGTATGTAGTGGAAAATTGAGAGCATGATTTGGGAAAAGACATTATGTTTATAATTACTGGTCACTGAAATGTGTTTGAAGCAGGAAGGAAGTAGGGAGGAGCCATAGTCTGTCTCCATCTCCATCTCCGTCTCTGTCTCTGTCTCTGTCTCTGTCTCTGTCTCTGTCTCTCCATTGCTCCCCTTTCCACTGTTATAGGCCTGTCAGTGACACTTGCATTGCCGCCTCCTGAGGACACTGCATTGTCATTAAACAGATGCGTTATTCACACAGCTACCCCCTTCTTCAGGGGATGCTTTTCTACAATATTTTGCACTGTCTCCCACATTTTATACATCTCCCTCATCTCGTTAGAAATGATGGATTCCTCTGCCTTTTTCTTTCCTCCCCTGCAGATGAGATTTGCTCCATAATCTCTGGCTATTGAGACATGAGCACCCCCATGCCCACAGGGCGAGAGAGACAGGGAGAGGGAGGGAGAGAATGAATCACTGATGTTCAGAATCCTGTAGTGCTCGCATTACAAGATGGAGCTCATTTCTCAAGTTAAAATGTAACGGAAATGTTTGCTCATCTTGCAGAATGCTCACAGAGCAGATCCCTTGCAGTCCAAAGTGTGTGTATGTGTGTGTGTGTGTGTGTAGCCAATATCTACATAACTTGACAGAAAAATAATTCCAGTTATTTGTTTTAGGGGAAATAATAAACATACTTAGGTAATTTAAACAACTGACTTTTCCCACTCAGGCTCAAAACTTGCTTTGGCTGACATTCCAATATTCCTGTGATTTCTGGGTAGTGAACACTGTCCCCATCCTTCAGTCCCAGACCAGTGGCACTAGCATGACTTGTGATCATCTGTTTAAACAGATGGCGAAGTTTAAACTCTCTGGAATTTATCACTCGATAGGCTGAACGCAAATTCTCAGCAGGCAGAATTCACATTTCTGAAGTGTCGCCAGGTCATGCGTCTCCTGCTGGTCTGGGCCCACACCTGGGTGATGGGCAGTTACCACCTAAGTCAGCTGCTCTTAATTCATCTGACCTGCACTTACAGTCCAGATACTTTTCTTCTCCGTTCCACTTTCTGACCACAGCGTTCTTTGCACAGCTCACTGGCAAATCATTTTATTTTCAGCATCCTGATGCCAGTCAGACTCGGGCACCGTGTGCTGTAAGTTCCAGGTCTGCTGCTGCTTGCTTTTGCAGGTGCCGATTGTCCTGCCCAAGTGCCCCCAAACCTCTCAGCTCTTGCACAGTGGGGTCACCTTTTCTCTCTTGGCCAAATCATTATCTCTTTCCTTTTAGTTCATGGAAGTGGAAAGTATGAGACTCCAAAAATAGAAGATAAAAAGTTTTTTCTTCTCTCTACTCCCTGCAGGTCCAGGTGTGAAGGAATGTTTTGTAGAACTCTGATTCACTCTTCTGCTGGCCTCAAAGTGAGCATCTTCAGTGCTGAGATAGCTGCTCCTGGCCCACAGCTGAATGCACAGGACACCGAAAGGTTACCCAGACCTGCAGCTGAGCTTCTGGACCAAACTGCTGGACCTCGCAGCAGTGAGCAGCTGCTCTGCCTCGCATAGTAATATGTTCTGGCAGAAGTTTGGAGCCCACAGAGATACCGAAGCACAGATCTCTCCTTTCTCTGGTACAAAGAACATGGTTTTTATAAACACAGAGGCCACAATCCGGGGCCTTGCAGGGTGCACATTGTCTCCCCCATTCTTGGGGGTGCTCCTCCTGTCCCTAGGAAGGTGACCATACAGCCTGGTGTGCCTTGCTCCAGAACAACATGCAAGAGTCCCATCCAAACGATGCTGCATAGATTTTTCTTCCACGCCCAGAATTATCTCCATGTTTGCAAAATCTTACAAAGAGCTCTGAGTCTTTGCTATAGTTTGAATGTGGCTTTTTCCTCAATGTTCATGGGTCACAGACTGTGTCCCCAGAGTAGCAAGGCAAAGAGGTGGTGAGATTTTTAATAGGTGGAAACCACTGAGAGGTCGGTTGGGGATGCGGTCTCCAAGGGTGGAGATAGTTCTCAGGGAACTCTGGGAGCTGTTATGAAAAGAGCAAGACTGGTCTCCTGCTCTGGCTTCCTGTCTTGCCATGACATCTCTCCCTCCTGCACAGGTTCCTGCCACAGTGCTGCCAACCAGGATGTGATGCAGCCAGGAGAAACCTACCCAGAGTTGGCACTCTGTTATTTGAACTTTTAGCCTCCAAAGCTGTGCACTACATAAACCTCTTTTCCTTATAACCTATCAACCCTCAGGTATCTTGTTATACTATGGAAAATGGACTAATTCAGTCTTTATGCTTTCTTAACTTAGCAGCATGTGAGATACATCTTGGTCTTTTCAGGCTGCTGTAACAAAATACCTTATGCTAGGTGGCTTTAAAACCATAGAAGGCCAGGCGTGGTGGTGAACACCTATAATCCTAGCACCTGGGTGGCTGATACAGAAGGATCACCATGAGTTTGAGGCTAGCCAGGGTTACATAATGAACACAAAGCCACCCTGAACTACATGGCAAGATCCTGTCTCAAAAAAAAAAAGCAACTTTTTCTTACAGTTCTAGAGGCCAGGAAGTCCAAGATCAAGGTGCCAACCAATTTAGTGATGGTGAGGACTCATCTCTCAGTTCATAAATGATCCCTTCTCCCTATGGCCTCACATAAAGAAATGGGCAGGGCAGCTCTCTGAGGCCCCTTTATAAGGTCACTTACCCTTCTCAAAATCCTCACCTCCTGAAGCCTTCATGTCAATGATTAGGTTTCAACCTTATCTATTAATTCTGACATCTTTCGTGCCAAACCTGCTCCTCTCACAGGACCTCAGTAGAGAGGAACTTCATCCTTCCATTTGTTCAAACCACATTAAACCCCCCACAAGCAGAATATTCTGTTGTCTCTACCTTCAAAAATGTGATTCCGTATTGATAAGAAGCCAGTTTGCACGATGACCATTGTGGCCAAGCCGGTACTACCTCTTCTAGATTACTGCAGAGCCTGTTCATTGATTTTCCTTGATGGTTTGGTTTGGTTTGGTTTTCGAGACAGGGTCTCTCTCTGGAGCACAGGCCAGCCTTGAAATTGCTGTGTAACCCAGGCTGTCCTTCAACATATGATCATCCTACCCCAGCCCTCCAAGCACTGGAATTATTTCTTTCGTCTATGACTGCTTAGAGACCATTCTTAGGACAAGAACCAAACTAATATTTTCTTTCCAAATGTGAATCAGATTATATCACAATTATATTCAAAAGCCTTTCCATTATAAAGTCTTTAAAGTGACTTCAAAATCCCTGTATGATACGTCCCATTAATCTTACTTACATAACCAAGAAAGCAAGTTTATTTTTTTTATTTTTTTTAAGAAAGAAAGTTTAAAGACAGAATAAGAATGCCAACTTATCTACCTTAGATGTAAAGTAAAAACAGCAGAGGCATCAATGCCTACAATCCTAACAGCACATTCATTTCCCATACAAGCCGCATGGAAAACAAACTACAGTCATAAGTCTTAGAGTCAGAATTATGGAAAGCTATTTAGATGGTGTAGATACCTGATGGTGTCAGATGCTAATTAACTTCCATATCCATGATAGAGCCACATCCAGTATCGACTGGTTGAGATCATAGTGTGACCCTTGCACTAGGCTCACCAGTCTCACCTGATTCATTTATTCCACGCACTTCTTGAACGTTCATGATGGTTCATGAAGTGCAGGAAGCAGACATTGAGGACACAAGGACAAATAGGACAAGAGGGTTCTCAGTCCTGCCTTTAAGGAGCTTGCTTTTGCATGAAGAAGACAAGTAGTAAACATATAAAGACATGCGATGAGCTCAGAGTGAGCAAAGAGCTGGGAATCAACTGGAGTGATCTGTGGGAGAAGCTTCAGAAAGCGTAGGCATGAGGAGTCAATGAAGCCTCAAACCTGAGAGAGGCTCATTTACAAGATGAGCTAGAGGAAGAGTGCAAGCAGGGGAAGATCAAGTAGAGGGGTCCAGTATGAAGGGGACCAGGGGGAATAGCAAGTTTTTAAAGACATCAAAGTTAGCCCACTTCAGAACAAGACAAGTACAGGAAAGGTTTGGAAAAGTTTGGATTAAGAGACAGGTTGTGGAAGGTTTCATTAGGTGTCAATTAATGACCTGGATTTTTTTCAGTACTCTGGATTGAATCCAGGGACTACACACTGACTTGTATCCCCAGACCTTTATTATTTTTTTAAATTTTGAGACCAGGTCTTGCTAAATTGCTAAACTGCCCAGGCTGGACTTGAACTGGCTGGTTCTTTTACCTCAGCCTCCTGAAGTGCTGGGGTTACAGGTGTGCACCACCATCCCCAGATTAGTGATTTGGATTTTGAAGCCACTAGCCATGTGGGAAACTATTGCGTTAATCGAGAACAGGAGACTAATGACTTAGGCAGGGGAGGTATCAGTGGAGAAGGGAAGGAGTGGAAAATCTGAGATACATTTTCGAGGAAACATTCTTGGGTTTGAAGGGGAATGAAAGTGGTGAGGAGGGCAAATAAAAAGGGGAGATACCTGCTTTTGTTTCAAAAGCTGGGTGGAGAGCGGTGCCTTTTCCTGAAACATGAATGGAAAACAGAACAAATGCATGAATAGAATATAAGATTGACAGCATATCAAAGTTAAACCTAGGAAGCCAATTTGCCCTTCCAATAGGCTGTGCAAGCCACACGGGGCCCAGGAAGAGAGAAACCAGATCGCTCCTCCCATAAGCCTACTGGTGCTGTAAACTGAGGACAGGCTGAGTTGATAGCAACTGAGGTACAAAAACAACTAAATGCTCGTATTGTTTGGCTAACTTTGCAGGCCTGGGGCCAGTAGTCTGAGCATCTATTAGGAAGATAATAGTATGCAATATAGCAAATACGTGGAGATTCCTTCTGTCTTTTTTTTTGAAATCCAATATTATTCTCACTGTTTTGTTTCAGTTTATTGTTTTGCTTTATTGAATGTTCTGTCTTGATTGGTTTTATTCTGTTTTGTTTTAGTTGCTTTTACTATGTCTGATGGTGCAGACAACTATTGTGAAGATGACAAGATACACTATGGTAGCCATTGTTGATTTCCTACTATCCTACTTTGAAGTTCTGTACCACCTTCACTGCTTTATTTTGATTTGCTTTAGTCTGTTTTGTTTTGTTGGGTTTTATTATCTTTAAAATAAAATTTTAAAAAT
>PVJX010025925.1:0-26405 GCA_004027295.1 Dolichotis patagonum | reverse complement strand
GTGCGTACCTATCAGGTTATATAAATAAGAAAGAAAAAGACTATAAAGTTGAGTGCAGACTGCAATTAAGATTTTTTTATATTATAGCAAAACCTCACAGACTAGAACTTTTAGAGAAGATTTTTATAGTAAAAGAGTTTCATTTATAAAGATTTTTAATTTTGTTTTAAGATGTGGCCTCAATATATTGTTTGACCTGTTCTGGAACTCCTGGGCTCAAATGGTAAGCCTTAGTGTCCTAAGTAGCAGGGTCTACCAGCATGTACCACTGTGCCACATTTAAAACAACTTGTTTTATGTTCATAAAAGTGGTAAACTTTCCAATGCTTCGTTTTTATTAATGTTGTTATACACTGCTGAGGCACCATGGTAACCATTGTAGATCACCTTGTACTACGGTTTTATGTGACTTTTTTGCCTCATGCTTTTCTAGGAATTGTTTTATCTTGCTTTGTTTTGTTTTTCCTGCTAATACAGAAATGATAGATATACATGGTAGAGACTCATGCATGTGTAGAGCTTATAAACAGTTTGCGAGAACCAACTATATAACACATGTTGAAATGAACAACTACTTTGAAGAAAAAGAGACACTACAATACCCAGTGCTGACTCCATAATGTCATGATGTGAAGTCCAGCAAAAGTATCACTTTTGTTCAAAGTGGTCTTAGCTTGCTTTGCCTTGTTTAAGTTCAACACACATTAAGGTATGGAGAGCTGTTTTGAGGAGAATGAGAGACACTATGATAGCCATTTTTGGCTTCCCTAATGTCTGGTCTTGAAGACCTGAAATGCCCTCCTCATCCTGCTCAGATCAATTCCATACTAGGTCGTTTCATGTGAATTCGCTGTATGTGACAATATGGACAATATTTGGAAGAAAACAAGAGTCAATATGACAGAGAGTGAATATCTCCGATTGTCTAGTTTTGAAGTTTTTGTCTCTTACATTGCTTTCTTGTGATCCACTTTGCTCTGTTTTGTTGTGTTTAATTCTACCCTTTTGATATAATTGCATGTATATTTGCATGGGTAAGATGGATGGCCATATTGCTGTTTTTGTCAGATTGTGGAGCAGAACTGTTAACAGTCTCACTGTTTGAATGTCTACTTTACATGTTTTAACTTTGTAAATTGAACAACTGTTTCCAAGAAGTCAGTATGTAATTTGTCAAGCAATAATTCCTTAGGTTTTTTGTTGTTGTTCTTTTCCTTTTTTCCTTGGAATACTGTATTATTGCTACCCTTTATTCTGTTTTGTTTTTTTCTCTTTAAATAAAATTATTTTAAAAAAAAGGAATAGTAAGAGAATAAGAACTCATGTAAATTATAGCCTGTCAGCAGGAAAATAAAAAAAAAAAAAAAAGAAAGTGGTAAACTTTTTCTTAGTGCTCAGAATCAACCCCGTGGCCTTGTATATGCCATGTAAGCACTGTACCACTGAGCTGCATCCTGAGACCAAAGTCAGACCTTTAAAAATTTCAGGCAGTTTTGCAACCTAACTTACAGTGTAACATCCTCACTTACATTTTGACGTATCTAATCTTTCCTGTGAATAGAAATCTATATGAAGGTATATAGAAAATTACATAAAAATTGAGTAATAGTCTTTATTATTTTGAAGGTAGTAAAATACAACAGAACAAGACAGAACAAAACCAGTTGAGACAATGAAGTGAAATTGGTACAGAACTTCATACTAAGTTACTGGGATAACAGTAATAGGTACCATAGTATATCTTGTTATCTTCACAATAGTTGTCTTTCCAATCAGGTATAGCAAAATCAAACCAAATACAAAACATTATAGAATTTAGCAAAACAGAATATTGAATAGAACAATACAATTAATCAGATCAAAGCAAAACAGTGATAACAGTATTTACCTTCAAAGAGATAGTACAAGGAAATCCCCCATATTTGCTATATTGCATATGGTCAACCTCCCAAGAGATGCTCAGACCTCTGGCTCCCATTTGCTAACTGGGGGAGTGGGGGTGGGGTAGGATGTTTGATTCTCAGCCCGCGCACTGGTAGGCTCACAGCTGCTTACCAGGGAGGCGAGTGGGTTGCTTGGTTTCCCAGCACCCTAAGTGCCAACATGGCGCAGATCTCCAGAGATGCTGGCTGGTTCTCTCCCTGGGGCAGCCACCGCTTGCCTGAGCCACGGCTGCTTACCAGGGAGACGAATGGGATGCTTTGTTTCCCAGCACCCTAAGTTCCAACATGGTGCGGATCAAGTCATAGTCTTTAAAGGTTGCTTCACTCACAGTATTTTTTTAGACGTTTTTATTGTCTGTATACATAGATTTATCTCACTTTTACAAATGGCTGTAGAATTATGTTCTCGGTGTACATTTGATTTATTCCTGTTTTATAAAAGCGATAGATTGACTGTCTTTTTTACATATAGTTCTTAAGTGAATTTTCCAGTAGAATAAATCCTACAATGAGTAGACCATAAGATATATGTATTAAACATTTTCATAGAAAACTCCCAATTACTATTTATAAAAGTTAAGCCAAATTATTGACTAAACTACCGGTACAAATATATTAATATTAATAAATTGTGATATTGAGCCCTCTCTTTTTTACAATGCCATTTTTCCTTTGTTAATTGCGTTTCAGTGTTCCTTACCTGTTTCTTTATTGGACATTTTTCTTTTCCACTATATTGAGTAGTGGCTCTACAGGTAGATGAATCTAAGTTTGAAAACTAGCTTCACTCTATTCCACTGAAGAACTTAGTAAGATACTTTAGATAGCTTGCTTACTTAAGATACGTAACTTGATTTTGAAATAATTTCACTATTGGAAATGTTGAAAAAATATTCAGAGAACTTCTGCTCTTTCCTCTTTCTTTCTTTCGGTTTCTGTCTTTTTGAGACAGGGTCTCACTATGCAGTTCAGGGTGGCCTTAGATTCATTTTGTATCCCAGGCTGGTCTCAAGCTTGCAGTGAACCTCTTGCCTCAGCTTCTGAGGCATGCACCACTGTGCCTGGCTTTTTTTTTTTTTTTTTGAGACAGGGTATCACTATGTAGTGCAGACTCACCTTGAACTTGCTTATGTAGTCCAGGTTGGCCTCAAACTCACAGCAATCCTCCTGCCCTTAGCCTCCCCAGGGCTGGGATTACAGACATGCCTGTGTTTTTGTTTTTGTTTTTGTACCAGGAATTGAACTCACGACCTCACCTCACGTTTGACAAGCAGGCACTTATACCACTGAGCTAAACCCCTGGCCCCTATGCCTGTGTTTTATAATCACTAATTTTTAACATTTTTCTAGAGTTTGTAAAATGATGTGTGTATGCGTATATGCACACTTTTTTCTGCATTACTTGAGATTTGGTTACATATTTCATGCTATCTTATAGTTTATACCTCTAATATTTCAGTACACATTTCCTAAAAGCATACTCATTAGCTTGTGAGGTTTTTTTCAAATAGTAACATATTCGCTGATAACCACATAGAATATCAGTTCTTTGAATCTGAAGAGTTGAGAGATCAATTTCTTTGCAAGTCTATTACCCTTTTCTATGGTACTAGTGTGCTGTGGTTTGATGGAGAAGCCATGACCTAAATTCTGAGTCATTCCATCTGTAGAAGTAATGATGATGTTAACACTGCTTACCTATTAGAAACATTAAATGAAATAGTAGTATATGTAAATAAAGAACTTTTTGTGTATTAACAAAATAAGTGGTCAGAGTTCTACTATTTTTCCCCATTTTTTAAACATTATTAAAAGCTTTAAAAATCTTGGGATCAAAAATCTTGGGATCAAAATTATCCTTTTTTTTTTTCCTCACTTTTATCTTTCAGGCAAACTCAGGAGCTTCTATAGCTCCCTGCCTCACCAGTTATCTCTTCTCAAGTTTTCATCAAATATATTTCTGGAATCAGTATCTTATACAAAAAAGATTAATTCATTTTTTTAAACAGTGAGAAGCTAATATGTTTTTAAAACAGATATATAGAATATTTAAAAACCAAACTGAATTGCCCAGTAAATTTAAAGACTTTTCACTCGTAATGTGCTTTTTTTCTTTAAAGCTCTATTATTATTCTGGAAAATTCTTAGTCATTCTTTAGGAATTCATTTACATATTTCTTTGAGAAAGTCTTGTTTCTGTTGTTAGAGTATATATGACACTTCCATGAGTAAAATGTGGTCTTCCTCTTATTTATATCTTTAGGCCTTATCATGGTATCTAAATACCGCATGTAGATATTAATTGTTTTCACAAATACTGCCAGATGAGTTGATAAAGAGTAGGTAAGATGCCTGTATACATAATGGATCTAATAAATTGCCTGTGTGTTTATCTTTTCAGTAGTTTTGTGTAACATTCCATGTTTTTTGTAATATTAACTCATCATATTAAATTGTCTTGTAAGTTGGTAGAGTCCAAAATGAAGACATGGTTGTATAGGCAAAAGAATGAGCTAGTCTATAAATAAGGAAAGCAGACTTGTGATGTGCTCCTGTCTTATATTTGAGCAAGTATCTGATTTTAATGACAATCTGTATGAAATCATATAACTTGTCTTATACATGGAATATGAATCGGCATTCATTTGGTTTCAGTGAGAACCAAGTTTGTAAAGTATTTCAGTTGCCTTGAAGTCTGACATGAGTATAATATGGTGACTGAGGATCTTTCTTTTTTTAAAAATTTTTATTTTAAAGAGAATAAAGCAAAACAAAGCAAATCAGAACAGAACAATGCAAGCAACACAGGACTTCACAATAAGACAACAGGAAAACATCATTGGTTACCTTAATGTCTGTTGTTTTCTTCCAAATAGTGGACAACTGTTTTTTTTTCTTTAGGATCTTTCTTACTTGAAGAATTTAAATGTTTTCTGGGAAGAAATGATGTGGAGGCTAGTGAGACAGGAAGGAATCAAAAATGTCCTCCTTCTAGCATAAGACACTGGGAAGATGATACCTTTTACTGGGAAGATTTTGGGGAGCATTGTAGGATGTAGGGATAAAGAATTAATGATTCAATTTGGAAATACTAGCTTTAAGATGCCTTTTATTTAAGCAGTTTAACATTTCAAATAGGCTATTTGACAACTTGGAATGTAACCATAGGAACAGGGCTCATATGGGGAAATAACTGAAAAAAGAATGTAAAATCAACTTACATGTAGTTTGGATTCTAAGAAGACCAGTCAGTCTTCTGTTGTTATATGGTTCTAAATTAAGTTTTTTGGAAAGTTCTAACCAGAGAGTTGTTATATGGTTCTAAATTAAGTGTTTTGGAAAGTTCTAACCAGAGAGTTTGTGTGGGCAAGTGGGGATATAGAAGGAGGAGAATGAGGTTAGAAATTTAAGAGTTCTGCTCTTGGACTGTGTCAGTGGCATTTTGGTAATTTCAGCCTTGGACTGACAGCCTGGAGAGGAAGTATACTATGAGGGAGACAATCCAGAAATACTTTGGAGGCACACCAGTATGTACAGCATTTTAAAGTACTGGTAGAGAAAATGGCAGTAAAGGAAAATGCAAGGCAAAGGTGTGTGTGCGCATGTGCGCGTGTGTGTGATAGTATTTCAGGAATGAATTGGGCAAGGTGGGATATGCCTGTGATGCCACTCTGTAATTTCAGCTCTTTAGGAGGCTGAAGCAGGATGATTGCAAGTTTGAGACCAGCAAGGACAGTTTAGCAAGACCATATGAAAAAGGACTAGAGGTGTAGCTTTAATTATCCAACTTACATCACCCCGGGTTTGAGCTCCAGTATGTACTTGGTAGAAAAGAAGAGAGTAAAGGAAACTTTTCACTGATTCTGAGAAACTTAGTTATGAGCTTAGAAAGTACTCACTGAAGATGCAGTATAGAATTTTATGACCTAAGCTAGAGAAACTTAAATGGAGTGGTCTGAGCAGGGCTCATTTGGGAAATAATTGAAAAACAATGTAAAGTCAACTTACATGTAGTTTGCATTCCAAGAAGACCAGACAATCTTATTTCTGTTGTTGTTACATGGTTCTAAATGAAGTTTTTTTTGAAGGTATAACCAGAGAGTTTGTGTGGGCAAGCTGGGATATACAAGTAGGAGAATGAGGTTTGAGTGTTTACTGGAGAAGGCTAAGGATTGTGAGCAGTGTTGATTACCTATTTGAGGTTGATGATGATGACTGTGGTTTTGCCATGTTGCCCAGTTTTCTAAGACTCAAGTGTGTACAGATATGGAAGAGTTAAGTGTTTGCTTAGCCAGATTTTCAAAATTGCCACATGATTGCAAGAGAAAAAGAGAATTGCAAGAAAACTAAAGATACAAGTGTTTATAACAGTAGTCTGTGGAATTCTAAACTAGTTGAAGAAAGTAACAATGAGAAAGTGGGGGTAGTGGTAGAATTGATTTAGGTTTTGGTTTTGATTAAGAAAAAATAAGTTTGTCCTTGATTCTTGGCCAAAGCCACTGAAAAGTTAAAAAGTTATTGTTATTGTGATTATAGATTAAGATGTCTAAATTTTGTCTTTTTTCATTGGGGAGCTGAGATTAATGTGTCCAGTGACAGTAAGATTAGAATTTTTAGCTGTGATGGCAAACCTATAGCATGTGTGTCATTGTAGACTGTTCATCACTGATCTAGAAAGTTCACCACTACTGGACTACGGGATAATGTGAAGGGACTTTGAGATCAAGATAAGTTCAGGTAGATACTGAAGTTACTTAAATGTGACTGAACCAATGTTCAAATCTTCTATAATAGACCAGAAGGTGAAAAAATGACTTTCACAATAAAAGTAGGGTGGGGTGGGAGAATTTAAAAGGTATCAGTGGTAACTAATAAAATGAGAGCATGATATTTAAGGAAAAAGAGAGTTGCAAGAGAGAGTTTAGTCTTATCCTCAAGTTCAGCAGCCTAGTGTCATGTAGTACTTAAAAAAGTTCTAAACAGTTGATAGGGTAACCTATCATTAGGCTAGTTAGATTAAAGCTGATGAAGCCTTTTAAAGGTCATTAAGCTCTGTTGAGTCCTGCAGAACACTAATATTGTCTTTTCACAGTTTTGTTGTTTTTCCTGGCATCTGGGCTGGTGATTGACCAGCTCAGGTTATTGCAGCTGATTGTTTGCAAATTAGGCAGAGCCTATATGCTTTTTTTTTCTTTTTGAAATGCCTATTAACTGACAAGTTTAAAAAAAGCACTGTTTTGCATTTCAGCTATACGTAGGTTTACATAATGAACCTATCACTGATTAGTTTTCAAATTTTAAGTCATATAATGGTTTCACTAAGTCTAAACTTTGACCATCTGTACAAGGCCACAGTAATATCTGTAGAATTCTTGAGATTTTGAAAATGACATTAAGCCCTTACTAGACTTAATATTGTTGTTTGCCTTAGCCCTAAGTACCTTTTACTTACCTTTGTAATTTTCTTTTTTAAATAGTAGTTATATAATATTATAATTTATTTGGTGGTGCTAATAGTTCTATTTTTAGAAATTTCTATTTGGAAATATTTAACAGAATTTTTTGTTTTTGGTGAGGAGGAGTACTAGAGATTGAAAAGAGAGTTTTCACACTGAGCTAAATCCCCAGCCCTGTATATATTTATTTATTTATTTATTTATCTATTTATTTTTGTTTTGAGACAGAGTCTTGCTAAGTTGCTAAATGGTCCATGCTGGGCCTGAACTTGGAATCTTCCTGTCTCAGCCTCCCAGAGGATGGGGATTACAGGTGTGTGCCACCATGCTCAGCTAGACTGTTTTATTGAACACTGCTCTTAGTGTCTCTTATTTAACAAGTAGATTAGAAAAACTTGGAAAATTTGCCTTTCATTTTATAATAAAGCATTTATAATTTTTTGTATTACAAATCATTGCTGTTTTAGTCATGAATAAAATACTTTAAAGCGGTGCTCCACCACTTAAGTTAATTTCCTGACACCATAGTGTTGAACTGTTAAGAACTTGAGGCATGTAAGTTTCTTGTTATTTAAAAAAACTAGAAAATCTATCCTTTACATATGATTGATTGGTTGTGAGGATCATGATTTCCTCATGTGAAAAGTACCCTATATACCTGGCTAGTGTAATCCATATGTTTATTCTTTTATCTCATGCTGTATGTCGTCTTTGGTTTAGGTTTTAAATGAATATGTAAGAAGTCTGGTTTTGTTTTTGCTTTTTGTATATGATCCACATTGAGGTTTCAAGTTCAAAATGATTTAAAAATGTACCATTTCATAGCAACTTTGTTCTCTATTTACTTAAACAGAGAACCAGATGGAGGCTTGAAATGTAGATTTAATAGCAAATTCACTTTTTTCTTTTGTTATTTTTAATAACAGGGCTGATGGTGTTATGAGAACAATGAATACAGAAAAACTCTTAAAAACTGTACCAATTATTCAAAATCAAATGGATGCACTTCTGGATTTTAATGTAAGTTGGTTATAATTTAGTGATTTAAGATTTTTAAAAACTAGATCATTGCAAACTGATCAGCTTTCATTCTTAACTGTTCATAGACTTTTTTCATACTGTAATACCCATCCTATTTAGCTAAAGATTTTCTGTAAATGTGTTTTCAAGTCAAATTATTTTTCATCTTTGTTTTAGATTTACTGTTACTGTCTTACACTTCTTCTTTAGTTCTAGAGTTTCAGGATACAAGCAAAAAGGAAATTGATGGAGGGATAAAATGATTTGAAAATATGCTTTATGAATACCTGCCATAATGTTTTACTTCTGTCGTAGAACTCAACATAACAATTAAAAAATAAAGGGAAGTTCAAATAGTATTTATAACAGTTTGTTATGTATCACCCAAGGACATTGTTTGCTCTGTATATTTGTTATGACTGCTGCTCACCAACATTGTCTTGTTTGTACTGTTAGAAGTTAGTATATTTTCAGCTCTTAATATCTCTTCCTCTTCTTCCTGCCTCTTTTCTTCTTGCCCTTATCTTTCCTCAAGCATTTCTTAAGTGCAAGGTAGTAAATGGGACTATGACATTTTCACAATGACAGTCATTTTTGTTTTAGCTTGCATTATTAGTCTTTTAGTATCTTTAGGCAGGAAGCAAGTGAACCTTGTTGTGTGCTGTATCCTCACTACTTAGGGATGTATAGCACATACTAAGTGTTTAATAAATTTTAATTAAATGAATCGTGTGTTTTATGGACTAGAACAGGGTTATCAAACTAATCCACTGCCTGTTTTTACATGACTTGCTAGCCAAGATGTGGTTTTTCTCCACAGAATTTAAATGACTGAAAAAAATTTTAAGCCTGTTTGGACACATGTGAAAATTATAAAACACTCCAATTTAAGTGTTCACAATAGTGTTATTAGAACATATGTAACCTCATTGCTTTTGTGTTATAATAGCAGAGCTGAATAGCTGAAACAGTGATCATATGACCCACAAAATCTAAAGTATTTACCATTTGGACTTTTATCTCCTCCAAAACAAAACAAAAACAGCTTTTTGATTCCTATTCTAGAAGACATCTGAGAATAGTGTAATTATAGCATTATTTTGGTTTATATACAACAGTGATAGTGACCTTAGAGCTTTCAGTGATAACAAACAGCCCACCACAGCACACGAGCTGTAGGTTTACCACCGCTGGTACAGAGGCTATGGGTCCAATCATAAATTTGGTTTTTACTTACTATATTGTTAGGTATCTATATAAAAATTATTCTTTCTAGTGTTTGTATTTTATAACTATTTATCTTCAGTCAGTAGATATTTAGCATTTCTAGTTTTAGATTCTCAACAGTGCTGCACTAAATACTCTTGTGTTGTATCTATTCATTTGTAAACTTAAAATTTTTTTTTCTAAATTGAGACAGTTTTGCTATGTACAAGCAAGCCTTGAACTCATCGTGTAGCTCAGGCTGGTTGCAGACTCATGATAATCCTTCTGCGTCAGCCTTCTGGGCACTGAGATTTCAGGCACCTACCACCAAGCCTAGATGTAAACATTTCTATAGGGTTAATATGTAGAAAAATAATTTATTGTTTCAAAGGATTTAAATATTTTATTTTTAAATAAATATTTCAAAACTTGACCCTAAAAATATTGAGCCAAATACTTGTTAGAAGATGCCTGTTTTCTTATCAGCATTGAGTAATATCTATTATTTTGATATTTACTAGTCTGAGATTTAAGACAGAATATTTTCATAATACAATTTGATTATTTTTATTTATCTCATAAGTGAACTTTTTTTCACCAGCTAGCCATATATATTTTTTGTTTTGTAAATTGTCTTTAACTTACCTTATTTGGATTGTCCTTATGAGATGGAAATAAAGTTTATAAGATATTCTGCAAATACTTTGTTTCAGGTTGTTTATCAAGTTTATGCTTATGTTTAATAAATACTGTTGTAAAAATGAGTAAATCTTTTGTGACTTAAAAGAACTGCCTAGAGATGGGCTTCATTATGCAGTTTTAGAATTATTTAATGTTGTAATGAATTAGTAATTAAAAGTCCAGATATAGCCCAGGAATTTCAAAACTTAAAGGACAACAGACAATACTTTTCTCTTTATAATGTATTTTTGAACTAAATTTAATTTTCTTTTTTTTCTTTTTTTTTCAGATTTTATTTTAAAGGGGGTAAAATTAAACACAACAAAACAGAACAGGACATAAGAAAGCATAAATTTCAAAGCTAGACAACCAGAGATCTTCACTATCTGTCATATTGTCTCTTGTTTTCTTCCAAATGGTTGTCCATATCTTTGCATACGGGGAGCTCATAATAAATAACATAGCCAATCTTCATCAGATGTGTAGTTCACTGGCTCCCACTTGCTAAGGGGGCGGGGGACACGGGACGGGGGACAGGGGACGGGGGACAGGATGACATGAGATGTTTGATTCTCAGCCCATGTACTGGCAGGCTCACAGCCACACCCCAGAGAGGGGAGGAGTTCCTTGTTCTCCTGGCACCCCGAGTCAACTGCATGGTGCAGGTCCCGAGGCGCCAGGGTCTCTCTCCTTCAGGCCACTGAAAGTCTGCCATACTCACCTGCTATTTCTTTCTGATGAATTGACCATTCCATTTCCAAAGTTCTGAAATGGCCAACAGACCACAGAAAGAATTCTCTTTAGGCTCCTGTTTGAAACCAGCAGCTACAGCAATCTGCTGGCCTTGCTTCAGGGCCACAATTTAATTTTCAAAAATTAAAATATGTTTGAGGCTTTTAAATAAATCTTGAGCTATTAAGATTTTTGGCAATATTTGGCTTCCAACTCTTAAGAAATTAAAAATTTCATATATTGGGAAACATACACAGTGTTTATATTAGACAAAATAAGTACCTTTTTTCTTTAACATGCCTAAGTATTTTAATGTACTGTATTTTAATGTGAAAGAATTTTTTTATTGTCATTTAGCTAATTAGCTCATCTGATTTTTTTTTATTTTTTTTCTCCAGGTTAATAGCAATGAACTTACAAATGGGGTAATAAATGCTGCCTTCATGCTCCTATTCAAAGATGCCATTAGACTATTTGCAGCGTACAATGAAGGAATTATTAATCTGTTGGGTAAATATCGCTCACATCATTTTATTTTTTTTAAATCTTGTCATGTAGGTAAATAATATTAACTGAGTTATTAACTTAAAACTGCCTAAAATTTACTGAGTTATGTTCATTCATTTCAATAACAATTTGGAAAAAAGACATGTAATTGTGTATGCAAATGATTTAATTCTTATTTTAACCATCTGATTTTTAGCTAAATGAACTTTAGATTTTTAGATACAGCTGTATTTTTTCCAGATCTTTCATTAATTTTTCCCAAGATGCTGAGGACTGAACCAGTGCCCTTCAAATGCTAAGTACACATACTACCATTGAACTACATCCCCAGACCCTAAATATCTGTAATTATTTTAAATGCATCAAGCATTTATTTTTATGGGTACCTTTTACTTTTGAGTCATTTTAGGAATTGGTGGTGTTTGCTTATATATTCTGTATTGGGAATTTTGTCTAGAAATGCCCATTTATTTCAGTGGCATTTGGGTGGAATGGAAAAGTAATTTCAAAGGTGCCAAAGTATCGAGTGTCAGATTTTATTTCAGTGTGCTGATTCTCTGCCCATTCCTTCCTTTACTAGTTTTTTGTTGTTGTTGTTGTTAGTAGGGATCAAACTTACGACCTCATGCTTGCCAGGCAGGTGCTTATGCCATTGAGTTTAGACTAGGATGACATAAATTTATTCAGAAGTGCTCTAATCCATAAGAATAAGGAAATTAGACTTATTTTTCATAATTGAAAAATAAGTTTCTTTTGTATACAGCTGTGAAAGCGTAATCTTCTACTCTATGATTGGTGTAAGTTAGGAGCACTAGTGCTGTTTCATATGAAATTTAAATGGACTTTCCAAGTGGCATTTAAACATAGTAAGCTGGGTATCTTAATATGCTAGTACTAATTATACTATTAATAAAAACATTTGGAATTAGTAGATAGTGGTATTTTAAGTGGAGTGAGGCATGATACATGTTGCATGTAAGTATTTATGGTACTATAGGAGAAGAAATATTGAGAAACAACCTAGTACTAAGAATAAAATCAAGTAATTTTTGTATTTTGAATATAACATCACTTGTCTTCTAATTTGTATTAAATATCTAAAATAATTTGACACTGGCATTTGTGTTGTAGGGTTATGTTTTCTGAGAGACCTACACGATCATTTTGGAGATACTACCTCATATTTTTTCTTTTTAAGTGTTATATTTGTGAATAAAATTTATTTTTAAGTGTTAAATTTGTGAATAAAAGTATTTTTATACTTTTGGCAGAAAAATATTTTGATATGAAAAAGAATCAGTGCAAAGAAGGTCTTGACATCTATAAGAAATTTTTGACTAGGATGACAAGAATCTCAGAGTTCCTCAAAGTTGCAGAGGTAAAGTATCTTTCAGAGAGACTGCTTTCTACATTTTTTTTGTATGCATAAATTTTGAAATCACTTATTATCCAAATGAAAGGAATATCTTCTATATAGTAGGATATAGATAAGTCATATTAATCTAATCTGTTGAATTCTGTAGTATATGCATATGAATCAGTGAATAAAATATGTACTGTATATTTAATTTAGGATGGGATATTGAAAAGTAATCTTTTTAAATTGTTTACTTCTCCCTTAGATGATGTACTGTGGTGGCAATGATTTTTTTTTTTTGGTCTGGAATTAGCTGCTTATTTTAGGCTTATTTTGTTAATCCAGAGGGAATGTTCAACATAAATGTTAAGATCTTTTTTCTTCTGGTGAGAGCTGCAACTTGAGCCACATAATTCAAATGTTTTAGTTTTGAACAGAAGTGTATTTTATGTATATGTTCATTATTGACTATGTAAATCATGAAAAGTAGGTTATAGGGAAAAAAATCTTCTAAAAATAATTTTCTTAAATTGTCACAAAAGGCAGTTGGAAAGCCAGTCGTGGGGGCATATAGTCAGCTATTCTCAAGACTAAGAAACGGAGGATTGTGAGTTCACAGCCAGCCTGGGGAACTTAGTGAGACCCTGTCTCAATATAAAAGGGGGTTAGTGTGTGTCTTAGTATCCCCAGGCAGCAGGGAATCCACCAGTGAGTAGAAGGCAGTTGTAATGTGTGTAGGCATTATCTTGTTAGAGCACATAAGAAGTTTTTGCTTTTCCTTTTTCCACCCTCTGCCTATTACTGTCAGAGATGTCTCCCTGGGATAATTATTGATTGTATCAGAATTATTTTTCCAGAACTACATTGGCATATTAGGGTCTATTACTGAAGTAATATTTCATTCTAATATAGATAGAATAGACTAGAAGAAGAGGACGAAATCTTTGCAGAAAATAGCCTTGTTTTGTTGCTTAATGGAATTATTTTGGATTTAAAAATTTTTTCAATGATAGCTGGATATGGTGGGTACAACCTGTAATCCCAGTCACTGGAAAGCTGAGGCAGAAGGATCATAAATTTGAAACGAGCTGGGAATTTAGTGAAATACTATTTCTAGCATAAACCCCAACATCTAAGGACAGTTAGGGTTATAGCTCAGTCAGTGGTAGAGGGCTTGCCTAGCGTGTACGAGGTCTTAGGTTTATTCCACTGTACCACACATACCAAAAAAAATAACGTAACTATAGGAGAGAATGCAATTTTCTAATTTGCATCCTAGAACAGGTTAGGTCAGTTACCTTACTGCTGGAAATTGCCTAGTTCTCAAACATCATGAAAATATGTTGGAATTTTTTCACAGAGATGGTCATATCCTGGCTGGATATCACTTGACATTTGTATAAAACCTGATGAACTGGCTGGGCGTGGTAGCACATATCTGTAATCTTAGCTACTCAGAAGGCCACAACAGGACCATCATAAGTTCAAGGCCAGGCTGGGTAACTTAACCAGTCCCTTGTCCCACCATTGAAAAACATAAAAAATAAAAGAGGGCTGGGGATGTAACTCAGTGGTAGAGTTCTTCCCTAGTATTATTATTTATATTTTTGGTCTTTTTGAGACAGATTTGGGCTGACCTTGAACTCACTTTGTAGCCCAGGCAGGTCTGGAATTCACAAGGATCCTCTTGCCTCAGCCTCCCAAGTACTGGGATTACAGGCATATACCGCTGTGCCTGGCTTCTTCCCTGGTATTTTTGACCCTTAACTCAAACCCAGTACTCCAAAAAAGGCTTTTTTAAGAAAGAAAAACAAAACAAAACAAGAACAAAAAAACCTGGTCTACCTAACTGAAACATGTCAAAAGGTTATGTAAGTGACTGTCAAAGGAAGCATGTTTTATGGAGGACAGTGTTGTCATCAAATTTGTTTCTTTCTTTTAATACTCTAACTTGTTCATGTTTAGCCTTTTTCATTCATGTTATTTTTGCCATATGATATATAGAAGAGATGCATTTTTCAGATTGTCGTAGTTTTTGTAAGTGTTTAGAAGAGGTGGGGATTGTAATTTAGAACAGATTTGTAAAATTTCTACTGTAATTCATCTACTGTTGTGATTTTTAGAGCCATTAAATAATATCTAAGCTGTTGAAACATTGATATAATTCATTGGAAAATAAATATTTTTCTGACTTAAGTTAACTTACACTGTCTACAGTATCATTTTTCTAAATTTTTGTAAAATATCTTTATTGTAATTTTATCTGTTAAATATGCTTGTTGTTACAGCAAGTTGGAATTGATAGAGGTGACATACCAGACCTTTCACAGGTAAGTATGTTGTTAAAATAGCAGCCCACTTTAAAAAAAAAATCATTCCTCTGGGGCTGGGGATTTAGCTCAGTGGCTTAAGTGCTTGCCTGGTAAGTACAAGGTCATGAGTTTGATCCCCAGTACCAAAAAAAAAAAAAAAATATATATATATATATATATATATATTTATATTTATATTTTATATATAAAATATATATATATATATTTATATTTATATTTTATATATAAAATATATATATATATATTTTAGCCCACTGTACTTTGCATACTACAGTACTAAGATGAGTAATGTATAGTTCCTACTGTCTTTTTCATTTTTCTTTTCATTAGCCTCTGCTGTCAAATACCAGAATGATTTTTATTAATGTACTACTGAAGTTTGTTCTGACAGTATGACCACATGAAATGATGTACTCACTCTGTATAACACTATACTGATCCTTTATTTATTCCCATTAATATCTTCTATCATCATCCTAAAAGGTAAAAGAAAAAAATTGAGAACTGAGAGAAATAAATTTTACAGATTTTTCACTATACTAATGGTAGAGAATTATTGTATAGAAGATTTATTTTTCCTATTTAAACCTTCAGCTTTGGCTCTTTGACTCAGATCAGAGTAAGAAATAGGGATAAACCTTAATGTAATCAAGGGTTAAGAGAGCAATGTTTGGATAAAACTGTAGAATTTTAAGTGGGCTACACTTGGTTGACCCTGTGACTGTATGAGGAAATACACTCTAGGCTTTATTTTCATTATTTCTAAAATGAGGGTAGTACAGGATCTACTTCACATGGTAGTTTGGAAATTAAATGATTTCATACCTAAAAACAATTTAAAGCATTCAATTAATGTTAGCTAATATTTGTTTTTGTCAATGTCATCATCTTCAAAAAATTTGAGAAAAAAAGTGCCTGTATTTTTTTTATATCTGACTTCTGGCTTGTTGACTATTAAAAAGATACCTTGCATGAACTATCCTTGTTATAAAACTTGAATCAACTTGTTTCTTAACATGTTTTACCTTGTTTTGAACCTTTCCAGCACGTCTTTTAAACACTTCATTGTTATTTGTTGTTTTTCTTTTTACTGATCCTGATTCATCCCTCTGATCTCAAGGCTAAGAGTAGTAGATCTTGTGGATTATATGGATTATATGTGGGCATTCTTTTCTTATGCTCACATGAAAAGAGTTGTTTTCGCTGAGATTGGGCATATTATTCAGTACTAAATGTAAAAAGAATCATTGCTGAATAATATGTAGTGTTACAAAATGATTGGGGATCTTCAGATTGTTGTGTTACTCTCTTTGTCATGCAAACATCTCCTGTATTTTATTTAAAAATTATCAGACTTAGGCAATATGTAGAACTTAGATGCTCTCTTCATATGTACATGAATATTAACATTGAGTTAGCCAGCCTCCTTCCCTACCTCTTTTATTAGTGATTTCTGAGCACAGAGAACATACCAAGCATTCTTTTGATGATTCAGAAAGTTTTCCAAAGTAAACTAAAATAAACCTGTCTAAAAATTAAGGAAATGATAATATTAAAACAGTGGAAGTTTGAGATTATTTAGTCTTTTAATAAGTGGCATTTTCTAGAATGTGAAACAACACATTTCCTTTACTCTATGCTGCAGATTTATCTTTTAAAAAAGAGTCGTGCATATTTAGAAGAGATTTTAGAAATGGTTTACCATGGCTTACCATAATTTAGAGGTTTAATATTTATAAGCCACATCTTAAACTCATCAGAAATAAAAGTAACTACATTTTGAATAACCACACTTGAAACCAAGAATTCAGTAGCTTTGTACTAAAATTATCTGTGCTTCAAGGTCACACATGTCTGAGACATTATCTTGGTTTCTGCTATGTATCAAGTATGTACTCTTGAAAAAAATTACTTGATTTTTAATGCCTCAGATTGTTTATTTATAAAATGGATGTGCTAGTGGCATTTTCTTCTGTAGACTGACTGTACAAGGTAGTGTACATACTGCCTCTGTGTTAAGAAGAACCTTTTGAATAATCAAGGTCCTGAATATCCTCAAGATTATCAGCATTGAAAGTGATGAGCAAATACTTTGCTGGGACTGGAGAGAGTACACATGCATTCTTAGTTCATAAAAGTCAATCTTACAGTTTAGAATTTGATTTTAAATGGTTTTCTACTTGATTTGTTGTAGTAAGGTCTTAGTCTATACCATTTAGAAAAAATACTGATGAAGGAAATTGTTAACACTGTTATTAACTAGGTGTTATCTTTTGCTCCTAATTCCTATAATCCAGAAACGATCTCAAATCCTAGAGACACAGGGAATAAATAAATACCACTAATGCATTTGCTTCTGTTAGAGTATTTTTTGATCTACACATTAAAAAGGTTTCCACTTGAAAGTAATTAAGTTTTTCATGCTACACTGATATTTGACTAATAACCCAAGAATTTTAAACTAAGCCTTAGTTTTTAAAAATAAAAGTAAATTTCAATGAGGTTTGATATATGTAAATATTTTTATAGTCCACATGCTATTCAAGACATGACATTGATTCCATCACCCCAGTCCTTGTGCCCAACATTCCCTGTACAGTTAATGCTTTGATTTAATACTTTGACCCCTCTCTGATCTGAAAATTTGATACCCCAGATATTCTATAAACTGAAGCTTTGGAATGCCAATATAACACTATAAATGGAAAATTCTACATCTTACCCTTATATGACAAGTCATAGCAAATGCAGGTGTACTAAAAATACATTATAAAATTATTTTTGGCTGTGTATATCAGATATATATGAAATAAATTCATATTTAGATCTGAGGTATCATTTGCAAGATATCTCTGTATGTATGCATACTCATAAATTAGAAATTAGGACCAGATTACTTCTGGTCCTAAGCATTTCAGGTAAGGATACCCAACTTACAGCATAATTTTGTTCATTCTTGAACTTAATACAAATAGAATCAATATATTAATAATGTCATAAGCATGTAGTGTAATGATAAACACAGTTTATCCTACTATACTTTCACAACACAGATCATTTGAGACACCATATGTGTGAGACTTTCCTCAGTAGACCAAACAGACAATTCTGTAAGCAGATACCAGTTGAGTATCCCTGAAATCTGTTAAGTTCTAACATTTGCCTTCTGGAGATAGTGTCAGATCCCTTAGGGTGAGAGCCCAGTCCCCAAAAGTTCCCTCCCACACTTCCCATACTAAGCACAAGCCCCACGTTGTTTTCCTTCTGCTTCTGACTGACCAGCTATACATTAGGCTTCTCAAAGTTGTCTGCTGTTTGCATTTGATTAATATACTAAAATGGCTCAGAAAACCCAGGGAAACACATTTACTGGTGTATTACATTGTGAAGCATATGGGAAGTAGTATGGAATTTCCATTTCCTCTCTGGTCATGGATGTCTCCAGGAACATCTGTGTTGTTCAGCTGTCTAGAAGCTCTCTATCTAAACTTTGTCTTTTTTAGTTTTTATGGAGACTTCATTGTGTACCCATGGTTAAGTCATGGAACATCATATAGAAGTGCGATTTGGTATGATCTAATGCTAATACATTAGTCAGCAAGAGATAGTCAGCAAGGCCTGTCCAGATTTTTATTCCCCTTTCTAGCTTTGTTCCCTCTTGGGTATGGAGCAAGATCTCTTTTAAAATTGGAGTAGAAAGGGGTGGCTTTTTCTGAAATACTGCTAAACAAGTTAGGTTAGAGAATTATTTTGTGACCAAGCTGCAAGACAGAAACTGTGAAGATGATCAGAGTATGTTTTTAATTTCTATAAGTGGTCTTGACAATGAGAAATTATAGTTTGTGTGACCTGTGTTGGGAAAAAGAAGGAGCATGTAAAGTGAGGGGTGGAGAAGGTGAGAGAGAGGCAGACAATCAGACAGGCTGACTTTGCCTCTTGAGGCCTGCAGCACAGCAGTGTTAACTCTAGTCGCTCGGGAAATTACGAGTGTCATAGAAAGTTATAAGCCGGAAATTGTAGACCTCCCAAATATATGTATGTATACACACACACACACACATACACACGTACTTATTCTTCTGTGTGGCTCCTTTTGCTCATGATTGTGCTTTGAGATCTGTTCATGTTGTTGAATAAACCATTCATTCTTTATTGCAGAATAGTATTCTATTATAAACCGTACAGTTTTCTAAATGTAAACAGTACAGTTGTGGATCGTTTGTAATGCTTGGCTGTTAAAAGTAAAACAACATTAAGCATTCTAAAGTTAGTCTTGTATAGATAAGTTTTTATTTTTTGGGTAAATAGAAGTAACATTGGATCACTAAAGCAAATGTGTATTTAATGTTATAAAAATCAGTTTCTTTTCCAAAAGGAATGTACTCCTTGCAGTGATGTGTGAATTAGCTGTTTTATGCCCTTGCCAACATTTGCTGTTGCTAATCTTTTTAATTTAATTGTATCCATACCAATGGAAAAAAGGTGGATTTCATTATAATTTCAATTTAATTTTAATTTATATTTCCTTGATGATAGTCTCCAGTATTATATATCAGTAGCAATTTTAAAGTGCTTGGATAATTAATAAGTACCTATTAAGAATCTGCTGCATGCTCATTAGTATGTCCAGCTTTTAAGAGTATATTTTTACTTAAAATTGAAGTAAATATAAGAAAAATTTAAGTACTTGCAGGATCCTGTTTCATGTTTACATATTCTTTAGTTTCTGTAGTTTTGATGTTTATTAACACCTCCAGCTAGATAATGTTTATATAATAAAAGTAAGATTGTCATTTCCATTAGGTAGCTAAAAGGCCTTGATTAGCGCACGAAGAATGTGCCTATTTTATTGCTCTTTTGTTAAGATAGTTCTCGACTGACTTTAACCAGTAGTCTGATTGTTAGAAAATTCTCAATATTTGTGTAATTCCAGGCCCCCAGCAGTCTTCTTGATGCTTTGGAACAACATTTAGCTTCCTTGGAAGGAAAGAAAATCAAAGATTCTACAGCAGCAAGCAGGTACATTAGTCTTTGCAGGGCAAAGGGTGGGTGTGGTTTTTCTGAGGAAATGAATGAATCCAACTCAAGTTTCAAGTTAGTTTCTCTGCATCTTGACTTAACTAACTGTAAAATGGGTTTATTGTGTTATTATTGTAGCAGAATTAATAGGCTAATACATGTAAGTTTATGGAATAGTTCCTGATTGTTAATAAGTACCAGTGGTTGGTAAGGTGAGGACAATGATGCCTTGGTTTAGAATTATGTTTATAATGTCAGGATTTCTCATAAAGATAGTCATAGATTGATTTGTATGGTACTTTGCGATTATAAGATACTTTTGTATTAATATATGTTTAATCCTTTTAATAACCTTATAAAGCATGTAATGTTAAAGCTCAAACCTGGAATGTCTGACATTAGATTTCCTCATTTTCTTTAATGCCGGTTTATGGGATTGATTATTGACATGTCATATCTTATTTTTTAATTAAAATATTGTATTAGTAAATATTTGCAGTATGTAGTGATTATATTCATTGTTGGGAGTTGGTATGTATATATAACATCTTAATTGTTTTTACTTTCCTCTTCTCACTCTCCTATCTCAAGATCCCTTTATCGTTTGCAAGACATCTGTCTCCCTGCATCCTGTTATCCATCCTTCACTAACATGTCATTTTAATCCATTTTTTGAGCTAATCCCCCAGTTAACCTAGCAAATTGCAAATAACACAGATCATCATGTATCAATCTTAACATGGTTTCTGTGTCCAGTAATTACTTGAGTAAGTCTTAGTCTGGCTGGTGTGGTGGCACATACTTGTAATCCCAGCACTGGGGAACCTGAGGCAAGAAGATCACTGCAAGCTGGAGGCCATCTTAGGTTTCATACTGAGACCCTGTTTTAAAAAATAAAAAGATTTCCTTTTAATATGACAAAACAATTTTTTTGAAGTATAATAATAATCTTTTGTACACTTTGAATTTTCTGATAGGTTTTTAGAAGTGCTATACTTTAACCACAATGCTAAGGCCCAGTCGTTGGAAAAAATAAGTACAGCCCTATAGTTCAGGTCCACCAATTTGCCTCAGTGTTTGTCATGAAAGCTTTTGAGTTTCTTGAATTTATGTAACAACTGTATTATTTTTATCTTTGTCTTCTGAATTGTATCTTTTCATTTACAATATTACTTAAGTCTGGTTTTGGTATTGTATGTACTTAGGGTAGAAATTAATGACATTTAGTTTGTAGTAAAGAAAGATCAAGGTATTTCTGGATAGAATTATTTAACACATGTTTTTATTATAGAATTAAATGTTGGGGCTTATGGTATGGATAAATCTTTGCTAATAGGGAAAGGAGGTAGCTTACTATGAATTTGCTAGTGAGAGATTATGCATTCTGTATGCATGATACATTTGAAAAGTATACTAATTTAGGTGTGAGCAGCACCCAGAAAGAAGGTACCAGCTGAATCAGTGACTAGATTAAAACTGATCTTTTCAAGGAATTTGAATCCTTCTGAATGACACCTTTCAGTGTTGTTATGGGAAAGCATGCCTAGATATATATTGCTTATTACAGATGCTCATGTTTTGCTGTTCTTTTAATAACATAGCCAATCCTGGCTGTAAATTAATAGGTGGTATTTCTCTCTGAGAACCTCAATACATGTTTTCATCAGGACTTTTCTTTGAATGTGATGGTTCTTTCTAACTGCATTGGTTCCCTCTCTTGGGGTGTGGATGAAGTAATATGCCTCACTCCTGGGAATCCTTTCCAACGTCTCATTAATACTTATTCTTAAAATAGTGTTGTATATATAAATCAGTGATCTTTTAATTTGTATATATACTCTTGTAGGTCACTGGTTGGAATGTTCATCTTAAGTACTAGTTCTAAATCAATGACTTAAGTTGGTAACTATGGCCTGTCCATGACAGGATTGCCAGATTATTTTGTGACCTGGACATAATGTGGAGTATCTGTCAAAATGTTCAATTATTGTTGTTTGATTACCCTAGGGCCACAACGCTTTCCAATGCAGTCTCTTCCCTGGCAAGCACTGGCCTGTCTCTGACCAAAGTGGACGAAAGGGAAAAGCAGGCAGCATTGGAGGAAGAACAGGCTCGTTTAAAAGCTTTAAAGGTATATAGATAGCTTTGATCTCTTTATTTGGAAAAACAAGTATAGGTGTTCATTAAGTAAATGGAACTTTACACAGACTTAAAATTTTTAATGTGTAGCTACTGCATGGGCTAAAGCTCAGTGTTAATTTTTTTCCTGACATGTGAAGTGTGATCATTATATGCAGTGAATGTTTAAATTTAAATATAGTAAAATAAAAGATACATTACCATTAATATCCCTCAGAATACTCCTCCTTACTTTGAACACAATTATCCATTGTTTTCCCACTTTCTGAGACAATTCTGAAAGTTTCGTTTTGCATCTGTCTTTGCATCTGAGATGTGATCAGAAATGCAGTGAGTGTTGCTGCCAGGTCTCATCCAGTGGTAAAACTGGATAGTAAAAACATTATAACGTGTCTTTTCTTTATTCCCCAAATCTGGCACTGGGCAACTTTTGGCTCTTACCCTACCGTCAAAATGATCATGAATGGCAAATGTTTTGAATAGAGGCAGCTGTTAACTGCACAGCTATAGACACTCAAAAGAAAAGACTTTGAAGAATGATATTATATTTCAGTCGAAGGGGAATATTTTGAAGATATTAATGGCATTATGTCTTTTACTGTAATAAAATTTTAAAATTGAAATATTCTCTGTATTTTTTTTAACGCATCTTATAGAATGACTGCCAAAAAGAGTTAAGAAATACTTTTTGCTTTCAAGACAATTACAAAATACTTTTTTCTGGAGGCTGTATAAACAGATCTGATCTCTGAATTTCTTATGGTAGTTCACCTTTCTCACCAGGAACAACGCCTAAAAGAACTTGCAAAGAAACCTCATACCTCTTTAACAACTGCAGCCTCTCCTGTGTCCAGCTCAGCAGGAGGGGTAATGACTGCTCCAGCCATTGACATATTTTCTACCCCTAGTTCTTCTAACAGGTATGCAGAGTGATTAAGATTGCCTTTGGATATTTTATATGCAAAGGCTTTTAACAGAAATTTGCAGAGCTTTTTAGGTTTACTTTATGAGTTTTTACCCATGAACTTACACAAATAGCTGGTGATACAAAGTATAACTGATATAGTGTCTAAAGTGATAAAAAGCTTATATTTTGCACGTTTAAATGAAAGATGCCCAAATTACTAATTTATACTAACTGGAATATAGCTCAGGAGATGTGCCAGGCATGGTGGTGCATTCCTATAATCCCAGCACTTGGGAGGCTGAGGCAAGAGGGTTGCTGTAAGTTCAAGGCGAGCCTGGACCACATCGTGAGACCCTATCTCCCAAAACAAAACAAAATGAAACAAAAAAACAGAAACAAAAACAAAACACACTTAACGCATGATGTTAGAATATTTTCCTGGGCCTCTTTAGAAATACGCATTTACATGAGGGGCATACAACTGTCATCTTGATGAAACTGTTTTTCCGAAATTTTGAGTTGTACATAACTGCCGTTTATGTGTATTGAGGTGGGGATAATGTAGCAAGGTTTATCTAGAAAGTAAAACATGTTTCCAAAATACTTTCTTAGCTCATCAAAGCTGCCAAATGACCTGCTTGATTTGCAGCAGCCAACTTTTCATCCATCTGTACATCCTATGTCAACTGCTTCTCAGGTAGCAAGTACATGGGGAGGTAAGTGTTAATGGGTTCTGTTTTTGCTATCTCCTCTTACGAAGTGTTTTACTTTTTAGTATAGTTGTTGGTTACATTTGAGGCATGAGAATGTGAGCAATATTAAAGTAGTAGTGAACTAATTAAAGTGGTAGTGAACTGATTTTGTGTCTTAGAGATACGTTAAATACAATTTTTAAATTTGTTTAGTTAAATTATAGAATGAGGCTCAATGAAGGTGAAGAGGAAGGACCACCGTTCTTCTAATATGAATTTTGATTCCATAATCAGAAAATGCATAGTAATTATTCTGCTTTTAACGTAAGGGAAAAATCATACTTCCTTATACACTTGTGAGGAATATTTGATAAGATTTAATAAGACTGAAATTCTATTGTCAGGCAGTGAAATATGTTGTGACATTGTGATTTCATCATGTACCTTGTGCTAGTTATATTTTGAATGTTGATTTAATTCAACCCTGTTAGATTTTTGGTACTCAAAGAATCTTCTAGTACTAATAGGAATAATTAGCTCCCTGTGAACAGCTCTTTGGTTGATTATAAAGTGACCATGTCATGATTGTGACCATATCATATCACCTTTGGAGGAAAGATATTTAGTTACTTGTAGCCCCTGGTAGCAAAAATTAATTATTCTAGTAAGTTTTTACAGGATATTTTTCTGTTTGCTTGCTTAATTAGTTAGTTGCTTCAGAGGCAGGGTCTCACTGTGTATCCCAGGCTGGTCCCAATCTCAGTGATCCTCCTGCCACAGCCTCCTGAATGCTGGGATTACAAGTGCCTGGTTTTTGTTTATTTGTATGATTTATATTTTAAGAATGGTTTTTGTTATTTTTATAACTTTTATAGACACTTTTTTGTGTATTACAGTGTAAATTTTGTGAAGGTAAGGATTTTTCTATTCTTTGAGTACTTTTGATTCGTAACAGGAACTTCATATAATAAGTAGTTTGTTGAAGAAGTGTCCATTTATCTTCTGGACAGTTTATTTCTGTTTGAAGATAGTGTGGCAAACAAAAATAATAAAACACTAAAATATAGATTTTTAGACTCATTTCGTGAGCCTTAACTTGATTTTTAAAACTATTTGACTATAAGAGGTAGTTTTAATTTAGCAAAATCTTAAGGCTTAGGAGTGATTTTTTTTAAAAGATAATTAAAATTCAGTATTTTATAATTATTTCATAATAAACTATAGGCAGCAAAGTAAGGTTTCTAAGAAAGGACTTTTTAATATACTAACAAGTCCTGAGTTTAGAATTTTTGGTCTACCAACTTCATGTTATTGTTAAATGCTTTAGAAAAGACTGGTAAAATTAATGAGCCATTTAGGCATGTTTATCTTCTTTCCTTTTTTTTTTATAAATTATGACTGAAAAAAAGGCTTAATGAAACTAGTATATTTAATAGTCAAAGAAATTGAACCATTACATTCTTCATTATTTTGTCTAGACATAGGTTGTACATTTCTAAATCGACAAGTTAAAAGTTTCTGTCTGCACTAGTATTAACATATATGAACATGTGAAAGCAGATAGACTGTTACTGTGGGAGAATATATTTTATTAATTACAATCTGTAAGAATTGTTGTGTGTCCTGTGAGAAATTATTTCATAACAGTCTGTATATAAATTCAACATGTTGGATATATTTAATTATGTTGTTTTTCTATTTTAGATTTTGCTTTCTGCTATTTTTATAAATTTTTCTACCATAGTTTACCATTTAGCTTGCTATATATCATTAGTGAGACCATTAAAAGTACAAACTAAGTACAGTGAGAACAAGGATAGTAGAAATTGTAATTCTGTGTTTTCAAAAACTTTTTGTTACATACAGTAGAAGGAATGTGATTTTAACAATTGCCTTAAAATTTAAGCTGAAAGAAATCCCATTTTGATTTTCATATAAAGATATTTGGCTTCCAGTTTGGTGATAATTTCAGTTTTGATTTTGCATGAGTAGATAGTTGAAGACTATCATAAACCAAGAATTTTGAGACTAAGATTAAAAGAATCTTACTTTAAAAAAGATTTCATTCTAACAATGAATTTTGAAGTTAATCATTTGTCTCAGCACTTTAAATATGTAACATTTTATATATCCTATTGCTTTTGTGGCACATTAGCATATGACAAAACAAAGGTATGATTTTGGGTAGTAGTTACATGCTTCTTTTGCTTTAATAAGCTAGAAAATGGGTGCTAATAACAGGCCTATGTATATAATGTAGTTCTTACATAAGTACCACAGAGCTAATGTGTTTTCTTTGCCATAAGTAAGGATAGTGACAAAATAGAGTTAACAAAAAGAAAGGCTTTGTGTGTCTGTAAGAAAAGATGTTAAACATTGTACCTAAAAATGAAGAGATAGAGCTCAAGCACAC